>JBBMOL010000011.1:5285499-5585648 GCA_037954665.1 Laguncularia racemosa
TGACCTTCAAAATCCTCCAATGATTTACTCAACTACTCATGACCCTTTAGTATCTCTGAAGAAGAACATAACTGACCCTAAATAGTTTGGTCCTCTAGTAGTCTACTCATCTGACTATGATCATCAAGATCCTCTAAAGGTTGACACATCTGGGTCTGACGAATTTTGTGCTCTAAAGGTTGGTTCGACTGCTCATGGCCTACTGATGGTCTACTGATTTGTTGCTAAACCCTTTAAACCTCTAAAGGTGACATCAGATTCAGAATAATTTGTTTTCCTTCCTTTTGGAATACATAAGTATTCCTAAAGCCATCATGGTAAACCCTCCTATCATATAACCAAGGCCTACTAAGCAATATATGGGATGTACACATAGGAAAAATATCACACTTAATCTCATCAAAGTATTTATCCCTTACACTAAATGGTACCTTAGCTTTGTGGGTTACATGTAAACTCCCCTGATCACTAAGCCAATGCAATGTATACGGTTCAGGATGTGGAGTAATAGCAAGTTTTAGTTTCGATACCATTGATGCTGCTACCACATTGGTACAACTACCACCATCAACTATAAGGACACATAAATTTCCTTGTACCCTATAAGAAGTATGGACCAAGTTTTCCCTTTGTTCGTCATCCTTAGTAGTAAATGTAGTTAATGTTCGGCGCAATACATTGGCATAATGAAACATTTCACTAGACATGATTGTGTTCAAACCCAACAACACAATAATTATCTTCACACTTCTACGGTTCAAGCACACAACCAAGCTACAAGTGAAGTACACTCAACTACTTTCAAGTAGATAGAATTAAATTTAACTACAAGTGTTTAAGTAACTAGTTTAATTACTTTCATACTTTAATGACTTGTTTGAATTTTAAATTCTACTACTCACTTTCCTTATTATTGCCTTGACTTCTCACCACTTAAATACACAATGGGCAGCAAGGAAAATACTCACACAACACACCATCCACCGCCACAAAAGTCCCCTTATGCTCATGGTTCAAGATGCTTCACGCCACTACTAACAATGTCCTTGACAACACATACAATAACCAATATCAAATGTACATAACCTCTACTAAATTAACAAGAATTTAACTCCAACTACACTCCTCTAGCCATGGCATAATTCACTTCCACAAAATACAACCAAAACCGTAACTCCAACATAAGATAAGGCAGCTTGTTCAATAAGTGCACAACTCCACAAATGGTAAGAGGCTTTTCAAATTCAAATGATACATAATTAATTATGAATTAATGTGTATTTGAGATTTCAAATTGACCTCTTAATGTACACTCTCAATTCTGATTTCAAATATGAAAATAATAATTATGATTCCTCCAATTTCCAAAAATGCACACACTACACAATTTGACTTCACAATTGAAACACCACTCTCCCCCCTCACGATTTGCTAACCTTGCACTGCACTCTCACACTTTAGCCTCAATGTGCAGCACCTCACTCCACACAACTTCCACAAATTCACAAATGAAAATTCCCTCACTCAACACATAAACACAATACCAACAATTCAATACTCCTTTTTACACCACAATTCATACACATACAACCATGGTGCAACAACCTCCACAATATATATATATATATTAGGCAAAACTCTACACACAATACTTCAAAATATACACTTCCTTGCTACTATAAAACACCAAAGCAAACCGCAACTTATACAAGGTAACAACAATTCAAATTTGAAAATCAAACTACTTCACTAATTGCAACCCTTCCATAATTGGTAAGAAGTAATTTTCAAATTCAAACAACCACACATTAACTTCTTCAACTTAATGTTTTTTTTGAAAATCAAATAATTTCCAAATCTTCTACACAACTCAAATCTGGAAATTACTCAATTGTACCCACTATTTTTGAAAAACAAACAAGTAAAATTCACACTTCTTCTTTCTACACAATTGAAGATATTTCACACTTTCGAATTTACATTCAAAAGCACTAGCTTTCCTCTTCCTTCACGGTGAAGCCCACAACATAGAAGCTTCAACAAGTATTCAAAATCACTCCAACATGCAGCAAATTCAACTCCTACTCAAGACAATTCACTCCACTTCAAACAACTACAACAACAATTTCAATTTACCCCTAATTTTAGAATTGAAGATGTAAGAACATGAACCCTAAATTTCCAAAATTCAAAATCACATAATCCCTTCTCACAACCACAAGCTAGTCACGGCAAGAACAAGGTGATCTTTTTCAAGTTCACAAATTGTTGAATTAACAACACTTCTATTCTTCCTTCCTTCCACGAAATAATTAATCACAAGATGATACAACAACCTTCCCAATCCAACTCCAACAAATAGCAAATTAAAATTCCAATCAAGGTAATTTCACAAATCACAAACTACAACAACACAATTGCGGTTCAAAATTGAAAAACCCTAATTGAAGATGATAATTCACGAAATCAAACAACAATCGATCCCTTCTCTCAACTTGGGCTCTGATACCAAAAGATGATGTTCTCAAAACCACTTTGAAGCACAATCAAATGACTCAAGAAAACAAGTCTCAATTCTCAAACAAAATCGGTCCAAGTGACTAGGAAATTGCGTAACCTAATGGAACTTTGATGCAATCCAATGGTTCAAAAGATTTAATTAACTTCCACTAATGGTCAATTTCACTAATCAACAATAAGAACAAGATAATTACACGTGAAATGGATGAAAAAGACAATCTCAAAAACCATGAACTCAAACCCTTCTAACCATGCCAATCACGCCAATGCACTAAAGAGCAATTCAATCTCAATGAACAATCAATCTTAAAAGATTGTTGTCCACGAAATACAACCACAAATATGTCCAAGAAAGATTCAAATCTACCCTAGATATGAATCACTAGAGAAGAAATGAACATACAACAAAGATGAATCGATATGACTCACAATTCTCCTTTGTCACACTCGCCACAATTTCAATTCTTAGGTTGAAATTGATAAGAGAGTTTTGGAATTAGAAAACCCTAAGCCCTCTCATGTTAAAGTGAAGTGTATAATCTACAAAATGGCCTCCTCAAACCCTCTTCTAAGCAAGTATTTATACTTGCTACTCTTAGGGTTAGAAAGTGGTAAAAATTACAAGTTTGCCACTTTAAAGGTGGCTAGTCCTAAATGAAAATTACAAGGAAATAAAAGTGTCCTAAAATGATTACAACATAAATAGTCCATGCAAATGAAAAATATATAAAAGAAAGTGGTCTTCAAGATACCGATCTTCTATAGGATTCATCGACCCAACTCATCGCCGGATCAAGTCGGTCCATGGATAACTTACAAGCTGAGTCTGAGGGATTTTGTCCATTGCCCTATAAAATATGATAAGTGTGCCTGTTGGAAAACACAATACAAGAATAATAGAAAAGAGGTTAATTTATAAATAATTTCGGGGTCGATCTGCTCAAAATGGGTCCTTATTGCCAAGATTTGAAATCCTTTAGTTCTTGCCTTAATGATAGGTCTTGTCAGATTTTTATTCCTATCATAATGTTGCTACTGTTGGAGTGTAAAAACTCTGCCTAGTACCTGCTATCTCAGGTTACCTATCTATGGTTGACTAGCCAGTATCCTCGCTAGGTGCTTCATTGCCTATTATATTAGGCTGCTTGGCTCCCTTCTTAACCATTGGTATAGTCAACTACCTTGTGTACTCTTTGATTACATAAGTGGCAGAAGACTAGAGCAATAAACCTCTTATTAAAATTCTTACTAATATGTTCTAGCTTCCCATAGGAGAAGTATACACCCTTTATCCACTTACAATCTTTCTATTCATGGGGTCCATAGTATCAGGTGCTCATGGGTGTCGAGTCCAACAAAAATAAAACCTACTCCTAGACAATTATATGATTTGCATATAGTGGTGAGTAGGGTCGAATCCACAGAGATTGGTAAAGATATTTCTATTCAAATACAACAATAAGGAAGAGAAAAATGGGGGGGGATTTTGTTTGTGAATCAAATAAAGTAAAGAAATATAAGAAAATCAAATATTGGTAAAAGCCTAGCCAAAGGAATCAAGATAGTTTAATTCTAAGAATTGATCATCGATGCAAATATCACCTATTCTTAGTTCTAGATAAATTGGTTATGGTTATTAACAAGCTCTAACAACCTGTCTCTCCTTACTTTCTCGATAACCTCCAACAAGCGCTTCGAATTATTTCCCTTATTGATTAGACAACCCCAGACAAGCGCTTAGGATTTAATCTACCAATAGCATTAAAATCTAGAGAGACCACCAATTCATGCCAGTAGATTATAAGATAACCTATTTAAACATGATCATACACCTCCATAACATGAATTCGATCATCTATTCTTATAACCGAACATGTTATCGTATCACTAAAACTAGAACAATCAAACAATTACGGATTTGACGTGCTAGTTGACAATATATTATCTTGCTAATTAAGTAGAAGAGCTCTATTCATACCAATCAACAAAATAATAATGACAAAACAATCATAAGATATATGAATACCCCAAAAACAAAGAATAGAATAAATACAAGTCAATTAGACCTCACAATTCGTGGAGAATTAAACATCTATGACCCTTTGGCTAGAAAAGTAGCTTAGCCACTCATGTTCATAAGAAAAACGAAAATAAAAAGTAAAGACATAATGAACCCGGATAGCTTGCTCTGCCTCCGGCCTTCCTTCTTGTTTCCCAGATCAAAGGTAAAATGTTTGAAAGAAAGATTCAAGATTAAAGATTGTTCTAACCCTCTAGGGTTGGTTCTATTTATAATCTCTAAAGGATAGCATGTGATCTTTTGCGAGCAAGATACGAAATTGTCTTTCCTTTTCCAAGTAGATTTCGAGAAGTGAAGTTTCGTCCGCTTGGCACACCCTACCACACGGCCGTGGGTTAAGCCGTGCCACCCTCTGCCTATGTTCAACAAGTCTTCATCCTCGTCCAGAGTGTGCCACGGTCTACACCACGGTTAGATTTCAAACCGTGTCTTCATCTGATTGATGTTCCACACTTTCTTCTCCTTGGCACCTAAGTTCCACCACGGCTCCAAGCACGGTTTCGCCCACGTCTTCAACCACGGCCGTGCCCTAAGCCGTGTCTCTCTCTGTTGAAAGTCCATATTGTCTCCTTCTTGTACAGTGTGTAACACGGTTGGAACCTTGGCCGTGCCTAAAACCGTGCTAATGCTTTGGTGGATATATGCTCATGTGCTTTCCTCCGGTGGTGTAATTCTTTGTCTTGATCCAAGATGTAGATGACTTCTCTAATATACTTGTATTAGCATCCTCAACTCCATTTAACCTGATTTATCACCATGATTAGAATTAAGTACCATTTCCTTATGATTTCTATAAAATCAATAATAATTTAACACAATTTATACTATAAGGATTGAGTATAAAATGGCTCTATCAGGTGCATATGACTATAGGAATTGCTAAGGGAAGTGCTAAAGGCATTGGTTAGATCTATAAAGGGGGAGCTACAACAATTAAGGGCTTTCTTTGAAAAACCTAATGCCTCTTGGCCCTATCTTAAATCACCACTCTAGAAGCTGCTCTCTTAATTAAAACTACCCCTATCTTGTGTCCTAGCTTCTCTTTTGTTCGTTTTCTGCTCTGTTCCATAAATTTGGCTTTGTCCACCACCTTAATATAGGTGAGTAGTTAGAAAGATTCCATTTCATGTTAGAGGTTGGGCTCTAAGCCCCTTATAAACCTCCTAGCTCTGGGTTTATCATCTGCATGTATCATCTTATGTAGAAATTTTATCAAGTAGTTCAACTTTACCTTGTACTCTTCCATTGACCTATTACCTTACTGATAGTTGTAGTATCTAGCTTCCACCTTATCATGAATGCTATTGGAAAAGTACTTTTGGTATAACAGTACCCTAAATCTTTGCCAATCTATATATCATCCCATTAGCCTAGGAACTAGTGCCCATTAACTTGCTACAATACCCTTTAGCATAAAAATAACATAGTCTACCTTCCTATCTTTCAAAACCCAGGCAGCAAAAATCTTCTCAATTTCCTGCATCCAGTTCTCAACCTCAACCGAGTTATCAAGCTTGGGGTTGAATCCTTTTGTCATCCAAACAAACCTCTCTAAACTTATGGGATCCTTTACTACTTTAGCTTGTTGAGCAGTTTATTGTTGTTGTTGTTAGGCTATCAACCTAACCATAGTGTTCACTATCTCCAAAATTTAGGCAATTTAGTCTGTAGTTTAACCTTATCTCCCTTGTGGTTGTTGCCTATATAGATATCTCTCATCTAGGTTGTCTCGCCCGACACCACTTGATAAACCTAAACTAATAATTCTCCTTAGAGGCATTTTGTTCAAGATGCAGCAAAAGGCGCTAGCATAAGAATTAAACAAATATTAAGGGATAGCTACGATACTACATATTTATATATATAAGAAAGCAAAGTAATTGTTTAAAAGAAGCAATAAGTAAAGGAGTAAAATTAATTAATTATTTTATGACATAGTTAGATTCTATCCATTTTTTCATAACTCGTTGTCCTATTGATTTAATGCCTAGATCATTTAAAAATTATAACCAAATTTCTATTGGTTAGAACTTAACCTTATTGATCATTAGCTTAATTTCTATGGATTTTTAAACTAAGCTGCATTGATTCAGAACTTAGCCATGTACTCCTTGTCACACATTTCTTCTTCTCAACTTAGTATAAGCAAGTACATACCCATGTACCTAATCATGTACCCATTGGTTCCTTCATTTCTTCTCCTCAAATTTGATCCTTCAACAACCTTAGTTCCAAATTTAACACCTCTATTCCTAAAATCACATAATTTAAAGCATTAAACTCCAGGCTATGCTAATTTTTACTACTTACTTATTTAGATAGTCTTAATGATCAAAGTTTCTCTTAAATCCTTTAAATGCACAATTCAGTGCCATAGTAGATAAAACAAAAACTCCATCATCCCACTTGCAAGAAATGACGAAAAGAGAGGCTAACGTATACACTTACCATGTGGAATTCTTGTTAGAATGCAGGGCTTAGTAAGTGTCTTCTTTAATTAGGGTTCCTTTCTAATTTGAGAGGCTAATACGCAGAAAGGTAAAAAGGTTAAAATAACATATTATTGGCATTTTATAGTCTTTTTAACAAAAGACTAAAATACCCCCTTTATTAAATCACTATTATTTTATTTACCTTGACCCCTTTTATTCATTTTATTTTATTTATTATTTTTTTCTTGGGTTTTATAGTAATACAATTCATATTGGTGGTGTTATTTATTTGTGGTTTTATGTCTTGATATAACAACTTATTTTGGATTATCTATACTATAACGTTTACTTTGAGTTGTAACCAAAATTTATATATATATTTTTAATTATTGTACTTACATTTACAATTTTGAAAGCTATTTTATGTGTGCTATAAAAACTTATAATTTTATGTTTTGGGTATATGTTGCGATTTTATAGACTTTTCTAACGATTCTTAGTAGAATTGTGAGTTTGACAACCTAGATGGGATATATCATAAAATCTCTTAATCCAAAACTCAATACTAACAATTTTTTTTCTTTTTTAATCAACACCCTCATCACCATTCACCACAAGTATTACCACCATTGTTGCCACTTCTATTTCACCATCTTAACTCAACCTTACTAGTATTAACACGTCCACTACCATTGTTACCACCATTTTGCTATCATCACCATTACTAACACTATTGTTGACACCAACCACCATTATTACTTCCTTAAAAACCTTTATAGACCATCATTATCACCAATATCATTAAACTACAACATCACTAATGCAACCACCACAATTGCTACATTATTGACACCTTTTATAATGTCCATGACCAAATGTAGCTAATAAGAAAATCAACAATTACTAATGCATTTTTTTCAACCACTTAACCTAAAAGTTTTTAAATAGTGTTAACATGTTATTTATTATTTAGTCTTATATACAATTACTCAACATTTCTAAGAACCTATGTGGGATTTCACTAACATCGGGTATCACAATTTTTCCCCCTTAATACATGAGGTATCATAATCTCCAACCTCCTCTACCCTCGCGTCTCTCTCTCTCTCTCTCTCTCCCCCCCACCCCCTCCAAAAAAAAAAAAAAAAAGTGACATCCTTATTGTGAACCTTACAATGAGTGCGGATTTTTTCCCTTTTTAGTTGTCTCCGAATTAGACACTTTTAGTATGGGGTCAACTCTGATGCTATTTGTAATACCTTTGACCAAAAGTAGCTAATAAAAACTAATAGATCTTTTTTAAACACTTAGCCAAAATGTTTCTAATTAATACGAACATATTAATGACCATTTGGTTTATATACCATTACTAAACATCTCCCTCAATTCATGTGAAACTTTATTTACATGGAGTATTACAATCTTCTCCTCTTAAACATATGGATATCACATCTTTATTTCATTATAACATCATTGCCATTATCCCCTTATATAGTTATTACCCCTATCATCACCATCACTATTATGAATGGATCCATGTATATCGCTATCACCACAATGATGATACATAGGTGGAAAAGAGTCAACAACGGTAGTGGTATTATAGTAGTGTTGGTGGTCGTGATGATGTTAGTGAGACGATGATGTTAGGGGCAACAAAAAAAATTGGCCAAATCGAACCAATTCACAAATCGAACCACACCTAATCGAAAATATATATATTTTTTTGTAATTTAGTTTAGAAAATTTTCAATCCAAACAAAACTAAAAATTTATGATTGATTTGGAGGATTAATTCAAACTAAACCGTAAAACCGAACTAAATTATTTTGAAAAAAATGTAATGATAATTTACTTACAACTATTTTTTTTATTTTACTATAATATTTAAAAGAGTTTATAGTTTACCTTTATTGAAAAATATATGTATTTAAATTTTATAATTATAATTTAACAAATATGTATATGGGTTAAGTTAAATTTTACCTTATATGTTAGTTTAGGAAAAAATTAGTTATATTAAATATTTAATTTTTTTTAGTTACTTGAATATTGAATTTTTAAATCTATTATATGATATTAATATATATTATTATTAAATAAATTTAATACTCCTCATATAAAATTACATATTAAGCAAATATTCTTTCTTAGAAAATAAAATATGGTTTAATTTATAAACTAAATTAAATCAAACCAAAATTTTATGGTTTTGAAAAAATGTAAAATCGAACCATATGGTTTGGTTTAAATCAATGAAAAATTAAACTGCATTTTTATATTTTGGTTTGGTTTGAAGGAAAAACCAAACCAATCAGATCCACGTCTACCCCTAGGTGATGTAATAAGGAAATGCATGTAAAATTAGAACAACATAACATTAATAGTACAAGTTACCAAAATTATTATTCTAGTATAGTACTTGTTCATAACAAACAACACAATATAGAAAAAGTGTCATGTTGTATTAAAAATATGATTTTGTGTTTTTTTTTTATAATTTGGTTTAGAAAATTTTCAATCCAAACAAAACTGAAAATTTATGATTGATTTGGAGGATTAATTCGAACTAAACCGTAAAACTGAACTAAATTGTTTTGAAAAAATATAATGATAATTTAATTATAACTAATTTTTTTTTATTTTAATATAACATTTAAAAGAGTTTATAGTTTATCTTTATTGAAAAATAAATGTATTTAAATTTTATAATTATAATTTAATAATATGTATATAGGTTAACTTAAATTTTATCTTATATGTTAGTTTGAGAAAAAAAATAGTTATATTAAATATTAAAATTTTTTTAGTTACTTGAATATTAAGTTTTTTAATCTATTATATGATATCAATATATATTATTATTAAATAAATTTAATACTCCTCATATGAAATTACATGTTAAGAAAATATACTTGCATAGAAAATAAAATATGGTTTAATCTGTAAACTAAACTAAACTAAACTAAACTAAACCAAACAAAAATTTTATGGTTTTGAAAAAATGTAAAATTGAGCTATATGTTTTGGTTTGAAGCAATGAAAAATAAACCATATTTTTATAGTTTGGTTTGGTTCGAAGGAAAAACCAAACCAATCAGATCCACGTCTACCCCTAGGTGATGTAATAGGGAAATGCATGTAGAATTAGAACAACATAACATTAACAGTACAAGTTACCAAAATTATTATTCTAGTATAGTACATGTTCATAACAAACAACACATAACATAGAAAAAGTGTAATGTTGTATTAAGGACACCAAATATAATGCAAGAAACTTATATTGTATAGCTTATATTATTCTCTTTATATTATGTCCTTCTTATCTTTTACTATATTCGATAAAATTGACAATTACTGACACGATACGATAATACGACATGAATAGGAACATGATTGTGGATAAAAAACATAAGACAACATGATACACAATTATAAAACGAATAAACACGATTATATTATAACTTACTTATTTATCATTTTCATTTAATTTTATGCATTATATTGTATAGCTTATATTATTCTCTTTATATTATGTTCTTCTTATCTTTTACTATATTGGATAAAATTGAAAATTACTGACACGATATGATAATACGACATAAATAGGAACATGATTATAGATAAAAAAACGCAAGACAACATGATACACGATTATAAACCAAATAAACACGATTATATTATTGTCGAGTCTAATTTTTGAATTCCCATTCCTAATCCGATCTAGACTAGACCCTATGCTCATCTAATGTAGATCATCGACTTGAGTTAGGAATTTCGTTTGATTTTTGGACTCACCACCCAACTGTTGTTGGGAAAAATTGAATTAAGACTAAAGGAGCAGATTAGTCTTAATTTGGACTACTAGTCATCGTTATTTCCTCTTCTCGGTTTTGTGAAAAGAGGAAAAGGGAAAACCAGAGTTTCTAAGTCCGGAGGCTAACCTATTAAAACCTTTACGATTACCACCTAATCTCCTAAAATTGTTCCTCTTTAGAAATGTGTTTCTATTTTGTTTCTGTTACTTTTTTTTTTTAGATGACTTCAAGAAAATGATTTTTCATTCATTTTATGGGTTGACCCGAACGGGTGCCTACGTACCTGCTACTCAGGATCAAACAAGCCGTAGTTCACTTTTCCTGAAAACTTTAAGTGTGTTTGTGGATTTTAATTTTTGAAATCTCCTTTGATTTATGTTTTTACTATTTTTGGGATTTTTCTAAAAATTTCTAAGCCTAAGCTTTGATTTTATTTTGAAAATGATTTTTTAGGGAAAGACATCAATTTTGGATTTTTTTGAAGAAAATGATTTTTCTAAGTGCTAAAACTTATTTTTATGATTTTTTTTGGTGATTTTTATGATTTTTGTAGTTTTTATCATTTTTTTTTCATGATTTTTACAGTTTTTTATGAATTTTTATTAAAACATTTATGCTAAGTTAATATCTATCCTATTTTGAAATCTAAAGTTTTATTATTATTTTCCTAATATTTTTATTATTTTTCTGCATTTTATTATTTTTTCTTTTTTTCTTTTTTTTCTTATTTTTTATTTATTTTTCTACATTTTTTAATTCTAGAAAAATCTAATTTCTACATTTTCCTACTAATTGAAAATATAACCAAAAAAATAAATAAATAACTAAACAAATAATAAATAATAACAAATAACAAATAATAAAATAATTTGGAACAAATAAATAAAAAAAATAAGTAAATTAAATAAAAAAAAATCTGGAAAATTCGACTTACCTGAATCCGGGTCGGTGCGCGAGTCGGGTCGGTCGGGTCGAATCAGGTTGAATCGGGACAGGTCGGATCGGTCGGACACGGCGACGGAGAAGGCTTGTTCACAGCATTCCGACGACCTTGTGCAGCGGGTGAGGTGTCGAATCCTAGCTCCTCGGGGGTGCTGAATCCAATGGTAGGGGTGGTTTGCTCCCAGATCGCCTCCTAGTGGTGGTTCAACTTCAGTCGGTGCTCGCGATTTTGGGTCTCCTTCGATTCGCACTCTTTCCTCACTTTCTCTCAATTCTGATTCCTGCTTTGGCTTCCTCCTGTTCTCCTCTATTTATAGGCGCCCGAAAACCCTCTTGGATAAACTCAAATCGGCCGATTTGGATAAATCCGAATTTCTTCCGTTTTTAGATTTGATTTTATCCCGGCGATTTGATGTTGATCTCTTGTTTTTCTTTGATTTATCTTATGTATTTGGCTTTATCTTGACAGTAATCTAGAAGATTTCAAAAAAAACTGATCGATTCCACCTTCGTCGGACTTGCTCTGGTTTCTTCTCGCGTCTGTCCGAGTGAGGAAGATGATCACGCGTGACTCGCGTGATTTTCCTTCGGCCAATCACACGCTGCCACGTGGCAGCTCTAGGGAAAAGAAAGAAATTTTTTTGCCGAGCCCACGCGGGGGGATTCGAACTCGCGACCTCAAGCCTTCACACGTTCCCTATACGCACACACGAGCCAGCTGAGCTAGCCCAATTTCCCAATTTTCTTTATATCGCAAATTGCATATATGCAATGTGATTTTTCATTTTTTGTATTTTTTTTTAAATTTCAAAAATTTATAAAAATTATTCATCCCTTATTATTACTATTTCTGAAATCATTTCTCAAAATTGATGTGTTTTCCTATTTATTTTTATTTTTTGAATATTTTTATTATTTTTGCTAAATTAGAGGAAAATTAGGAAAAAATTGGAAAAAATTTAAAATTGATTATTTTTTAGTATTATTGAGTCCTAGGGTAAAAATGAAGTGTTTACAGCTACCCCTCTTTATAGTAAAGTTTGAAAAACTTAACTATAAAGACAAGAAAGACGCCATTTTTGGCCTCTTGAACAGGTTTTTGGTAGGAAAATGCTCCATGAGCTAATAATCCCACAATCGAAAACGGTCTTAACAATTTAGAGTAATGTTCTTTCCCAAAAAGTGCTTTATGGGCTGACTAATAGGCGACAGGACACATCTCAAGCATTGTGTAGGAATGTATGAGAAATGATGATAGGAAGCGTCTTATCAGACTTGTAACCTTGGAAAGAAATTTTACTCAGGAAGCACCTTTATGAGCTGGCTACCTATTAACAAAAGCGTCTTGTTAGACTAGCAACTGTTTGGAAGAATATTTCCGAAAAGTGCCCCGAGAGCTGACTAGTCGGGAGAGTTTAGGAAAGTGCCCCTCATGGGCTGACTAACCTTGAATTGAATGCTTCAAAAAGTGCCCCCTATGGGCTAACCTTGAGGTAGATTTTTAAGAAAGTGCCCCCTATGGCCTGACTAACCTATGATGGGATTGTCTCAAAAAGTACCCCCTATAGGCTAACCATGAGAACAGATTTTTAGGAAAGTGTCCCCTATGGGCTGACTAACCTAGGATAGGATTGTCTCAAAAAGTGCACCCTATGAGCTAACCATGAGAACAAAGTTTTAGGAAAGTGTCCCCTATGGGCTGACTAACCTGGGATAGGATTGTCTCAAAAAGTGCCTCCTATGGGCTAATCATGAGGACAAAATTTTAGGAAAGTGCCCCCTATGGGCTGACTAACCTGGAATTGAATTTGTCTCAAAAAGTGCCCCCTATGGGCTGACCATGAGAACAAAGTTTTAGAAAAGTGCCCCCTATGGGCTGACTAACCTGGGATAGGATTTGTCTCAAAAAGTGCCCCCTATGGGTTGACCATGAGAACAAAGTTTTAGGAAAGTGCCCCCTATGGGCTGACTAACCTGGAATTGAGTTTGCCTCAAAAAGTGCCCCCTATGGGCTAACCATGAGGACAAGGTTTTAGGAAGGTGCCCCTTATGGGCTGACTAACTTGGAATTGAATTTGCCTCAAAAAGTTTCCCCTATTGGCTAACCATGAGGACAAGGTTTTAGGAAAGTTCCCCTTATGGGCTGATTAACCTGAAATTGAATTTTTCTCAAAAAGTGCCCCCTATGGGCTGACTAACCTGAAATTGAATTGGCCTCAAAAAGTGCCCCCTATGGGCTAACCATGAGGTAGGTTTGTAGGAAAGTGCCCCCTATAGGCTAACTAACCTAGGATAGGATTGTCTCAAAAAGTGCCCCCTATGGGCTAACCATGAGAACAAGGTTTTAGGAAAGTGCCCCCTATGGGCTGACTAACCTAGATTGAATTTGCCTCAAAAAGTGCCCCCTATGGGCTAACCATGAGGATAAGGTTTTAGGAAAGTGCCCCCTATGGGCTGACTAACCTAGATTGGAAATTTGCCTCAAAAAGTGCCCCCTGTGGGCTAACCATGAGGACAAAGTTTTAGGAAAGTGCCCCCTATGGGCTGACTAACCTAGATTGGAAATTTGCCTCAAAAAGTGCCCCCTATGGGCTAACCATGAGGACAAGGTTTTAGGAAAGTGCCCCCTATGGGCTGACTAACCTAGAATTGAATTATATCTAGAAAGGTGCCTTTAGGCTGACCTTAGAAGAGGTCTAGAGAAGTGCCCCTTTTTGGGCTGACTACCCTATGATGAAAATGATGGCTCAAAAGGTGCCCCATGTGGGCTAACCTTGAGAGATCTAGGGAAGTGCCCCTTTTTGGGCTGACTACCCTATTAAAGGAAATGTTCAAACAAGTGCCCTACTATGGGTTGACTCATCTTGTGCTTTTGAATATGCTTCCTAAAGCCTGAACTAAATGATGTGATGCCTTTCATGATAGTTATTATTTCTTCATTGTACTTGCCAATTTTATCGTGGATAGCAACCAAACAACCGAACCCTCAAGCTGGTTTGCTTCTGCTTCATTTCTTCTTATCTTGACACGGGCTTGAAAATTTTGATGTGCTTCCTTTCTTATAAGCAAGGCTCTTTTGACAGTAATGTTATCCTAATAATGCGCTCAGTTTTAATGCTTAAAAGTAGATAGAATCATATCACAAACTATATTAAGATTCATCATCATTTTAGTGTTTATCTTTCATTGGTGAAATGGTGGGTAATGTGTTTGGAATATCTGTTATGATGAGAATTGATTGGGATTATTGACCATTCAGGGATATTAACTTTGCTTGTAAAAAGTAAAAAACTCGACTTAACAAAATTTATATCGAATATTGGCTTTCATAATCATTGGCGAAATTTCAATTCCCTAGCCTAAGGATAGTACATCTTTACAGCATCTGAGTTAATGGGGTCTCTCAATTCCGGACCATCCATTTGAGTTAATATCAAAGCATCTCCTGATAGAACCTTTTTCACCACATAAGGGCCTTCATAGTTTGGGGTGAATTTTCCTCTAGAGTCTTGGGCGTTCGGGAGAACCTTCCTTAGTACCATATCCCCCTCTTTAAAGTAGCGAGGTCTCATCTTCTTGTTAAATGCTCGGGCCATTCTTTGTTGGTAACACTGGCCATGACAAAGTGCGGTAAGTCTTCTTTCATCAATCAGATTCAGCCGATCAAGCCTCTTCTTTTCCCAATCTGATTCTGTTAATTGAGTTTCCGACAAGATTCTGAATGATGGTATTTCGACTTCCACTGGTAGCACTGCTTTTGTACCATATACCAATGAGTAAGGGGTGGCTCCCGTAGATGTTCTTATTGAAGTCCTATAAGCCATGAGGGAAAACGGTAACATTTCATGCTAATCTCTGTGAGTCGTTGTCATTTTCTCGATGATCTTCTTGATGTTTTTGTTAGCTGCTTCTACTGCCCCGTTCATTTGAGGTCGGTAGGGAGTTGAATTTCTGTTGTTTATGTGGAATTGTTGACATAAACCTGTCATCAATTTGTTGTTAAGATTGGTACCATTGTCGGTGATGATAGACTCGGGAACTCCATATCGGGCTATTATGTCTCTTTTTAAGAAGCAGACTATTATCCCTTTGGTGACATTGGTATATGACGAAGCTTCTACCCATTTGGTGAAGTAATCGATCACTACCAGTATGAATCTGTGGCCGTTGGATGCTGTAGGAGTGATTGGCCCTATTATGTCGATTCCCCACATGGAGAATGGCCATGGTGCCGATAACAAGGGTAGCTCGTTGGGCGAAGCATTGATCCGATTTGCGTAGACTTGATACAAATGACAGTGCTTGACATATTTTATGCAATCTGATTCCATGGTCAACCAATAATATCCTAACCTCATGATTTTTCGGGCCAACATGTAGCCATTCATATGAGGTCCACATACTCCTTCATGTACTTCTTTCATCAGTTCGCGTGCTTCATCTTCGTCCACACATCTTAACAAGGTGGTATCAGATGATCTTTTGTAGAGAATAGACCCACTTAATAGGAAATGGCTTGCTAACCTTCTGAGTGTTCTTTGGTCATTCTTGCTAGCCATTTCGGGGTATTTACCTTCTTGGAGAAAGGTCTTGATGTCGTGATACTAAGGCTTGTCATCTTGTATCTTTTCAATTGTTAAACAATAGGCGGGCCGACTTTCGATGTCTATTTTCATCGGTTGAACTTCGGCTCCCCCTATTATTTAGATCATAGATGTTAGTGTGGCTAGTGCATCTGCAAACTGATTCTGAGTTCTCGGGATGTATGTGAAAGTGATTGCCTTGAATTCTTCAATTAGCTTTGTCAAGTGTTGATGATACGGTACCAGTTTGGGGTCTTTAGTCTTATATTCCCCTCTTGTTTGTAGTATGATGAGCGACAAATCCCCGTATACTTCTAATTCGCGGATTCCCATTTGACAGGCCATCTTGAGGCCAAGTATACATGCTTCATATTCTGCGATATTATTGGTATAGGGAAATGTAAGTCTTATCGCTGCAGGGAATTGAGTACCATCCGGGGATACCAATACTGCCCCAACCCCACAACCGAATACATTGGCGGCTCCATCGAAAAACAATTTCCATTTATTGTTCTGCTCTATCCCAAAGCCTTCTACCGGCATATCTTCCACTGTCAATATATTCTCATCCGGAAATTGGGCCTGTAGTTCTTGGGAATCTGTCTCGACAGGGTGTTCCGCCAATTGGTCGGCTAAAGCTTGCCCTTTCATCGAGTTCTGGTTTATGTATGTAATGTCGAACTTGGATAAGAGCATTTGCCACTTAGAGATTCTTCCTATCAAGGCTGGCTTCTCTGCTAAATATTTCAAGGGATCATGTCGTGTCAACAGGTCAACATGGTAGTAAAGGGTATACTGCCTTAGCCGATGCATAACCCAAATTAAAGCACAGCAAGTCTTCTCCACCTCTGAGTACCTCTGTTCCCCGTCTGTGAACTTCTTGCTCAAATAATATATGGAACGCTCTCTTCCCTCGTCATCTTTCTGCCCCAGCACACATCCCATGGATTCAGGGAGTATAGTGAGGTATAGGAATAAAGGTTTCCCTTGTTTCGGGACTATCAAGACTGGAGGTTTTATAAGGTAGTCCTTGATCGTCTTGAATGCCTCTTCGCATTCGTCGTCCCATTCTATTGTGGTGTTCTTCTTCAACAGACGGAATAGTGGCTGGCATTTGTTGGTGAGCTGTGAGATAAATCGAGCTATGTAATTTAATCTTCCCAGTAAGCTTCTTACTTCTTTAACGGAGCGTGGGGAAGGTAACTCTAATATAGACTTTACCTTATCAGGGTCAATTCCAATGCCCTCCTGGCTTATGACAAACCCTAACAATTTCACCGTTGTGACCCCGAAAGTACATTTCTCTAGGTTTAACTTGAGCTGGAATTTTCTTAGTCGTTTAAACAATTTCCTCAAGATATTTATATGGCTTTCTCCTCCTTTAGATTTGGCTATTATGTCGTCGACATATACTTCAACTTCTCGATGCATCATGTCGTGAAGTATTGCGACCATGGCTCTCTGATACGTTGCCCCGGCATTTTTCAAACCGAAGGGCATGACTTTGTAACAGAAAGTTCCCCATGTTGTGATGAAAGTCATTTTGGTTTTATCCTCTTCAGCCATTTTTATTTGATTTTATCCTGAGAAACCGTCCATGAATGAGAAAAGATGGTTTCCCACAGTGTTGTCTACTAGAACATCAATATGAGGTAGGGGGAAGTCATCCTTTGGCATGGCTTAGTTTAAGTCCCGAAAGTCTATGCATACGCGTACTTTTCCGTTCTTTTTCATGATGGGGACTATATTTGCTACCCATTTTGGGTAGTCGGATACTTCAATGAACCCTACCTCTAGCAGTTTCTTGACTTCTTCTTTGATTTTCAATAAGATGTCAGGCCTAAATCTTCTCAGTTTTTGTTTTTTAGGTTTGACATCTTCCCTTGTGGGAAGCCTGTGAACTACTATTGATTGGCCTAGCCCTGGCATGTCACCATATGACCAGGCAAACACATCCGCATATTCCTTTAATAGCTCGGCTATCTCACGTTTTTGCTCGGCACTCAAACTGGTTCCGATTTTTAGGTTCTTAGGGCTTTCCATGCTTCCTAGATTTACTGTCTCCATAGGCTCATCGATCGAAATTCCGCTCTGTTCATGTTTTTTCCAATTTTCTTGTATTATTTCGTGGTCTAAGATATCGCCTTCAACAACTGACCCAGCAGCGTTGGAAACGATATCAGTGTTTTTACTTTCTACCTGCATGAAATATCCCTGATGTTCGATGGTAGGAAATCTGAGTAACATAAAAAATGAAAGCATATATATATAAGAAGGAAAAAAAACAAACTGCAATTGAATAAATAGTCTCAATAAAATTTGTTTAATAATTTTTCTCTACTTTCGAGCTAACCTAGCGCTACTGATAGGATAACAAAACCAATTGTTCAAAGCCGGATGCTGGTTGGACATGTGGGAGGTTGATTTTCCTTAGTTGTCGTCCTCTTCGCTTGTCCAAAGCTCTTGAATGATGTTTACCTTTCGGAAAGATTGTTGGAGAGGTGGGATGCACCTCTGGGTGTTGCTTGGCTTTTCCTTCATTCTGCCTCTGACACCTTTCGCTAGTGCTTCTTCCGCGGCCGTAGGAATGTACCCCAGTCCAAACGTCCTGTGCTGCCCCTCTTTAAACTGATGGCCCTCCTTGTTGGTCACCATGTTCACTTCATTGAAAATCTGCAACCCCAGGTCTTCTGAACCCTCTTCCCCAATGTAAGGTATGGCAATCTCTTTATATATGGTGTAGTCCTGCTCGCCCAGCACCATAACTATCTGCCCGCTTGCAATGAATTTGACCCTTTGGTGGAGACTAGAGGGGATGGCTCCAGCAGCATGTATCCAAGGTCGTCCCAAAAGCAAGTTGAAAGATCTTAGGATGTCAAGGACCTGGAAGGAGATGTGGAATATTTGTAGACCGATTTCCACCGGTAGGCTCACCTCCCCTACTATGTCTCTTTTGGACCCGTCGAAGGCTTTGACCACCGTGGAGCTGGGTTTTATGTTGCTTGGATCGACCCCCAATAGGTCGAGCGTTGCCAATGGGCAAACGTTGAGAGATGATCCGTTTTTGATAAGTACTCGGGAGACAATAGTGTCATTGCACCTGACCACTATGAACAGTGGTTTAGTATGTTGGTCTCCCTCTTTCCCTAGCTCTTCCGGAGAGAAGGATATTTGGTCCATTGCGAAGATGGAGTTTGCCACGTGACCCAATTTGTCTGTAGCGATACCTTCCAGGACCTGAATCTTTTTCAGCACTTTAAAGAGTGCCTCCCTGTAGGGTTCGGACGTTGTGAGAAGGCCCATGAGTGATATCTGTGCTGGAACTTTATTTAATTGTCCCATGATCTTGTATTCACTGGCCTTAACCATCTTCGTAAATGCAGCAAGTCCCTCTTCCTCTTCTTCCCCTTTTTCCACAGTGGGCTCTTCAGTCGGGCCTTTATACTTTGGATCATATAATCTCTCAGAGCGGGTGATGCCTCCCACCATAGGAGGCCGCTCTTGCTCGAGGGCCTGATAGTCGAATAGTGCAACCTTGTAATTCTCTGCCGGTATTGGGACATTGAATACATATCTTTTTCTTAGGTTTTGTACCTCAGCTGATTGTCCCTCATAACATTGTATAACCCTGGGCTTCTAAGAATTGATCATGTTGATAGTCTTCCCCTCTTCCTTTGCCGGGTTGTCTTCCTTCTCAAATTCTGGTCCCCATCTACTAGGTGGCTCAGCCGAGGTATAAGAATAGTTTACCAAGTACTGAAATCTCCCGTGTGATTCTCCCAATGTGCCAACCGTTGGGTCTCCGGCTAACCATCTCCTCTTAATGTGTGCTTTTGGAGTTTCTTCTAGAGCTTGGTGGGATTGCTTCTTCTGTTGCTTAGTTTGATTCTTTTTAGGGGCTTCTTTGGGAGCCAACTCCTCTGATGTGATCATGTTGATGGTAGGCTTGTGATTGGGCAGTGGGTTGGTGTTGGCATTGGGTGCTGGGGCATTTTTGAAATCCAATTGTATGATTCCCGCATCAATTAAGTCTTGGATTTTTGTGCCGGAGCCTCCAGCACCTATTTGTGGAATGCCCCTCCTGACCCATGTGGTAGTCACACTTGAGGTTTGAGTCGAAGTTCTTGAGCTTGTACCGGTCGTTGGGGATCTTGAAACTAATCAAGTTGTTTGCCCTCAACCGAGCGAAGACTTGACTGAGCGGTATAGGGATTGGAGTGAACTGTCTTGGGACCTTGACGGCCTGAGTTTGACCCGTCGTGGGTTGTTAGACTGGGGTACTCATGGTCTAGAATGTTACACGAGTCCCGGCTTTTTCTGCCTTACCGAAATGTACCGTGCTAACTGTGGGCTCATTGGCTCTGTTTCCTCCTAAGGGCCTTTGCGTTGGTGCGACCCTAGGAGGCTCCATTGTTTGAGTCTACCGGTGGTGATGGCATTCTCGATCCTACATCCTACAACCACTACCTCTGCAAAACTGGAGGAGGTCTGGCCTACTAGATGTGAAAAGTAGGTCTTGTCCAGGGTATTGACAAATATGGATGTCAATTCCTTCTCAGATATCGGTGTTGCTACCCTGGCGGCCTGGGCTCTCCAGCGCTGAGCATACTCCTTGAACGGCTCAGCATGTCTTTTTCGAAGACTCCCCAGGTCGATTACAGATGGGGCGACTTCAATATTGAACTTATATTGATCATAAAACGTACGAGCTAGCTTCTCCCAGGTGTTGATAATGTTGAAGTCCAGGTGGGCATACCAGACCAGTGCAGGGCCTGTGAGGCTGTCCTAGAATGTCTGCAGCATAAGCTGGTCATATTGAGCATACTTTCTCATTTTCTGAGCATATAGCCTGGTATGCATTTTGGGGCAGCCGATCTCATCATACTTTTCGAAATCTGGGGTCTTGAACTTCTCAGGGTACACCTCTTCCCTGTACGCTGGCAGGTTGGTGATTCCGGCCTGTTCAAAACCATCAGGGCCCTCAATGGTTCTCATATTTTCATGGAGCTGCTGGAAGAGTCGTTTCTCCATCTCCTTCTACCTCTCTTCCATTTCCCTCTTCAAGTCGTCGGAGGTTGGCCCCGGGTTGACCTTTGGCTCATATTCAAAAGTCGGGTTAAGGTGGGAATTGATCTCCTCATATTCCGGAGGCTGTCCCTCCACTGCTTTTCCCTTTCTAGCCCTCGAATACTCTTCCTGGGTCGGCTGAGTGTTGCGCAAGAGGCCGATGCTTTCAGTTAAGAGGTGAACCTGGGCAGCCGGTTGTTGGACCATTTGCTCTAGGGACATGATCCTAGAGTCTGAAGCAGCTTCAGCATTGGTGTTGTTGCGGTTGTCACTGCTGTTGGCCATTTTTGCTCTTGAGCGCGTGAGAACTGGGCTTCTAGGAGGGTTTGGTTGCTTGGAAGCTATTTTGATGCCTGGATTCGCATTTTGTTTTTATTTTAGTATAATGAATGCAAGAATGATATGTATGTGTCACGCGGATGCTAAAAGTAAAAAGGGTTGACAACTGATTGGCAATGTAATATTGAAACTTCACTTTTATTAATATTAAAAAAATTCTGGAGTTCAAAATGAAATATTACAAATAAAGATCTACGTCCTAGTTCTTTTAGTCTTCTGTTGTGGGGGCTCAGATTTCCCACTGATGACGGCTTCCAATTCCTTGACTTTGACTTGGCGCTTCTCCAATTGTGCTTCTAAGGCCTTGTTCCTTTGGTCGGATTCCTTGAAGCGTCCCTTCCAGATGTCTTTCTTATAATCTACAGCTTCGAAGTACACTTCCATCCGGGCCTTGACCTGCTCCAGGTCTCTAGATTGATCTTGTCTGGCCTTGGCTGAGTGACGTCCAGAACCCGGTATGCTCTTTCCCCTGTCTGGTAGAGCTGGCAGATTACAAATTCTCTAGTGGCTCGGTGCTTTCCCACTTCGCCATCTATCTCCCCGAGATCCACATTCGGGCTTTCAATTCTGGCTTCCCAAAGTTCTTTGACCTTTGCCAGCTTAGCAAACTTCTCGGCTACCAACAGGTTCGAATCTTGATACTCGAAGGTGACTGCTTCGAGCGAGGGTCGATAAACTATGTCTTGGATAGTACCGAATTGGTGGACCACTGAGTTGGGGTGATATCCGATACATCCACTGATTCCGATCAAAGGTACGGCTTGGAAGTTACTGCAGGTCAAGATGATTTTGTCACAGCAACTCCACCTAGTTGTCCATAGAATATCTTCGGCACTGAAGCTTCTAAGTAGCTCTACCCAACTGTGGCTAGTAAGGTCGTTGGGTAGCTTTACCTTTTCTATACATGAATCCACTAGATCCACCTATTGGGCTAAGGTTTTCCTGACCATGTTCAGCCCGAAGCACTTGAGGTGGCTTACAAACCAAATTAGTAGAAGGTTAAGGCTTGAGCGAAGGATCCCATGGCCTTTCTTCTTGAGGAAATTCAAGTTCCAGATCTATTCAGCCAGTAGAGCCGGGATGTAAGATCTTCCCTCTAGGAATTGGGTCACCAGCTCTGCAACCCGGTAGTGAATATAGAAAGTTCCAGTGGGGAACAGTATGGTGGCGAAGGCTGTCAAGATGAAAGCGTTCACCCTTCTCTGTCTGTAAGTCTTGGGGTCCCCACACAGGATGTCCTTTCTATCCCCATTGTCCTCTCAGGTGATGAACCAGGCTTCTAAATCATCCATGCGTATGTAATATCCATTACAGTCTGCTAGGGCTTTGTTGACTGCTGTCTTTCGGATGCTTAATAATCTGCTGAAGGTACCAGCTTGCCCGGCCTCGAGGTCTGGCATATAGATTTGATCGGTTAGTGTTGGAGCTTGTAGCAACTGAGTGTACTCCTCCAGGGTAGGGGTGATCTCATGCGGCCCAATAAAGAATGCAGTGGGCTCGATTTCCCATAATTTGAGCATGGCTCGGACTAAAGGCAAATTCACCTCTATCTTTGTCAGTGAGAGGATGGGGCCGATCTTTTGCTGGATGAAGGCCTGCTCCTCTAGGTTGTACAAGGTAAACCAATGGTCCAGTACCAATTTTGGGTCCAAAGGCTTGTACACCCGAATCTCCTTGCGGAGGAGGCGGTCGACTGCACTGCTAGCCATCTATTACAATAAGAAATAGCCTAGTTACAAACAGAACTATGAAAATGTTACAGGGAAATAGTCCTGAACTCCAAGGACAAAATAACAAACCATTACATTGTCATCCAATTGTCAACCCCTCTTATGATGTTATGTATGCAAGTAGGTTGGTTCTAATTGGTTTCAGAGCTCTATGGCCTCCCGCATTTTCTAAGAAATGGATCTTAGGCCATATCGAAGCATAGGGTGGGGTAGCCTAATCGGTCCTGAACGGTGAATCAACTCACTTCGCCCGAAACCTACACAATGGCTCCCCGTCTTAGGTTTCTAGGATGTTCCGAGTTTGACCGCATCTACTCACACAGATACATGCATGCAAACCCCCCCACAATAAAGAAAAACTGAAAATCTAACTAAACCCTGAAAGTTTAGCAACAGAGTAAAAAAATGAAGCACATTTCTTAAAGATAACAATTTGAAGAGATGCAGGTGGCTAGCCTACTAGCATGGGTCCCCAGTGGAGTCGCCATCCTATCGAGTCTAATTTTTGAATTCCCATTCCTAATTCAATCTAGACTAGACCCTATGATCATCCAATGTAGATCATCGACTTGAGTTAGGAATTTTGTTTGATTTTTGGAGTCGCCACCCAACTGTTGTTGGGAAAAATTGAATTAAGACTAAAGGAGTGGATTAGTCTTAATTTGGATTACTAGTCGTTGTTATTTCCTCTTCTCGTTTTTGTGAAAAGAGGAAAAGGGAAAACCAGAGTTTCTAAGTCCGGAGGCTAACCTATTAAAACCTTTACGGTTACTACCTAATCTCCTAAAATTGTTCTTTTTTAGAAATGTGTTTCTATTTTGTTTTTGTTACTTTTTGTTTTTGGATGACTTCAAGAAAATGATTTTTCATTCATTTTATGGGTTGACCCGAACGGGTGCCTACGTACCTGCTACTCAGGATCAAACAAGCTGTAGTTCGCTTTTCCTGAAAACTTTAAGTGTGTTTGTGGATTTTAATTTTTGAAATCTCTTTTGATTTATGTTTTTATCATTTTTTGGATTTTTCTAAAAATTTCTAAGTCTAAGCTTTGATTTTATTTTGAAAATGAATTTTTAGGGAAAGACATCAATTTTGGATTTTTTTGAAAAAAATGATTTTTCTAAGTGCTAAAACTTATTTTTATGATTTTTTTGTGATTTTTATCATTTTTATGATTTTTGTAGTTTTTTATCATTTTTTTTCATGATTTTTATCATTTTTTATGAATTTTTATTAAAAACTTTATCTTAAGTTAATATCTATCCTATTTTGAAATCTAAATTTTTATTATTATTTTCCTAATATTTTTATTATTTTTCTGCATTTTATTTTTTTCTTTTTTTTCTTCTTTTTTTATTTATTTTTCTACATTTTTTTATTCTAGAAAAATCTAATTTCTACATTTTCCTACTTATTAAAAATATAACAAAAAAAATAAATAAATAACTAAACAAATAATAAATAATAACAAATAATAAATAATAAATAATAAATTAATTCGGAACAAATAAATAAACAAAATAAGTAAATTAAATAAAATAAAAAAAATCCTGAAAATCCGACTTACCTGGATCCGGGTCGGTGCGCGGGTCGGGTCGGTCGGGTCAAATCGAGTTGAATCGGGTCGGGTCGGACACGGCGGGGGAGAAGGCTCGTTCACGGCGTTCCAACGGCCTTTTGCAGCGGGTGAGGTGTCGAATCCTAGCTCATCGGGGGTGCTGAATCCAATGGTGGCGGTGGTTTGCTCCCAAATCGCCTCCTGGTGGTGGTTCAACTCCAGTCGGTGCTCGCAATTTTGGGTCTCCTCCGATTCGCACTCTTTCCTCACTTTCTCTCAATTCTAATTCCTACTTTGGCTTCCTCCTGTTCTCCTCTATTTATAGGCGCCCGGAAACCCTTTTGGATAAACTCAAATCGGCCGATTTGGATAAATCTCAATTTCTTTCGTTTTTAGATTTGATTTTATCCCGACGATTTGATGTTGATCTCTTGTTTTTCTTTGATTTATCTTATGGATTTGGCTTTATCTTGACAGTAATATAGAAGATTTGAAAAAAAACTGATCGATTCCACCTTCGTCGGACTTGCTCCGGCTTTTTCTCGCGTCTGTCCGGGTGAGGAAGACGATCACGCACGACTCGCGTGATTTTCCTTCGGCCAATCACACGCTGCCACGTGGCAGCTCTAAGGAAAAGAAAGAAAAATTTTTGCCGAGCCCACGCGAGGGGATTCGAACTCGCGACCTCCAGCCTTCACACGTTCCCTATACGCACGCACGAGCCAGCTGAGTTGGCCCAATTTCCCGATTTTCTTTATATCTCAAATTGCATAAATGCAATGCGATTTTTCATTTTTTGTATTTTTTTTGAAATTTCAAAAATTTATAAAAATTATTCATCACTTATTATTACTATTTCTGAAATCATTTCTCAAAATTGATGTGTTTTCCTATTTATTTTTATTTTTTGAATATTTTTATTATTTTTGCTAAATTAGAGGAAAATTAGGAAAAAATTGGAAAAAATTAAAAATTGATTATTTTTTACTATTATTGATTCTTAGGGCAAAAATGGGGTGTTTACTATTATAACTTGTTTATTTATCATTTTCATTTAATTTTATGCATTTTTAGTACTGATACGAATTAGATATGATTTAAAAATACAGACATAAACCGCTAACATGAATTACCAACCCTAATATTAAAAAAAAAATACTACAGGTCACTACTTATAGTTAGTTAATTTTATGCAATAGATTTCCATTAAACTCAACTTTCCTTGTAACTAAATGGGAGAGTGAAGATGTAGGATGGAAGACCAAAAAAAAAATAATAATAATTTCATTCTACCTTTTGATTTTCTTAAATTGAATTCGATTCTCTCATTAGTTATTAAAAAATAACCTAGAAATTTGAGAATTAAGAAACCAAATGCTTTTACTGTCATTTTACATTTTATGTACGCTCACATTTAAAAGAAGAGAAAAATAAAAACAAAATTTTAACTTCACATAATTGTTTTTTCCATTAAATTTGTACAATCATATTATGACATTAACAAAACTACGGCTAATGATTCGCATCCATTAAATTACCAATGTTGCACTGTTTTCTAGCTCTCACGTCCAAGATATTGAAATCGATTACGGACATGTATCGGCAAATTCGCGCAGCCGGCGGATTACAGACGGTGGACAGCGAAAGAAACTGCGTGGCAACGAACGACGAAGACCTTTGGCATGGTCCTTTTCGCCAGCTTTAGTGTTTTGTACGCATTGGGAAGAGGAATTTGGTAATCCCACTTTTGATTGTGGAAAAGTAAAGGGAAAATAGTGAATTAAATGATTGCGGCAGGAAAACACTAGTTGAGAATAATGCCACGGCAATTCTCAGTGCCCAGTCTAGACTTCAATGTTGACCCAAATTTTGGCCAGCGTGGACTGAGGTAAATGAGTAACAAAGATTCCTTTTCAGTTGTCTTGATTTGTATGACCAATTCTTATAGAAGTCAAATAAAAAAAAATCTTTTATTCTCATAACTCTACTAAATAAATATAAATTTACTGCTTTTAACTTTTTTTTTTTTGAAATAAAAAACAAGAGTATTGATTTTCCGGTGACTGACTTGAACAATGAAATGAATTTGGGCATATGGTTCACTTCCATAACTGTGGACATTTGGAAAACGTTTGTTCTCAGTAAGGCCATGAGGAAGAAAGACTAAATGCCGGAGTTGGGTGCGTTTGGAATGGTCAAAAGCAAAAGAAAATTGTAGAGAAGGAAAAGTCTTCTAAACGTGTGGAGCCATGTAGAATGGTAACAACAGTGTTTTAATTGTGGAAATTTTGAGTCATTTTTTGCCTCGTATAACACTGGCTGCTGACTAGGAAATTAAAGGGACATAGAAAGGGCATACGCCTTAGTGGATCCATGCCCATATTTCAAGACTGGCCACACCAAAAAAAAAAAAAAAATTGATATGCTCAGCTTGTTTCAGAAGTATAGATAAGCTAAACATGTTTATCAAATGAGTTTAAACCAAATCATCTATTAGGCTCTGCAAGTGAACTTGCATGCTTGAAAAAATGAGAAAATAAAATGATATTCAACCCTCTCAACTTAGAAAGTCGAAACTGGAGTTCAGACGGTTGATTCCTACGCCTAGATGGTCTACTCTCAAGCTTCAAAGCCCCAATTCCCAGGGGTATGACCTCGGAGGGCCAGATGCCTATTAAGGCACACTATCTTGAATCTTTAAGGCCAACAAATTTTTATTTTTAGGCAATGAGTTCTGAAGAATGGAATGATATAGTATAGTCTTGACCAACCAATTAATTTATATTTAAAAGTTGTGCATAAATTTTTTATTGCTATATATATAAGGTAAAAGAATGCCCTCTAGTCTTATTGCTAATTTTTCCATTTGAGTAATTCATTTTTTTTTATATTTTATTAAAATTTTCCACCTTAAAGTGATTAGTAAAAATCTTTCCGTCATATTTATTAGCAATTTCTTTAAATTTTTGTTGATATGAATCCTTTTGTTAAATGAATAAATACACGTCAAAATGATAATAAACAAGTCCATGTTTTAAAATTTTGTGGAACTATTTTAATAGATATGATAGGTAAACTTTTTGTCTAGTAGGTGAAAAACTGGAGGATTTCCAAAAAGAGGAAAGAATTAAAACCACAACACTCAAATACACAATAAAAGAAAATCAAAAGTAAAAATTACCACCTTGCATGTTCAGGGACATCAACAGCCTCAATCTCTACTATAGGATCATTAAAAATAAATCTATACTTTTCTTTGGCTTAATAATTGTAGTAGCCAGTCATAAATATACTGGAATTGTGTGGATTAATAAGAATGAAGAATAGCAATGTTAAATTTAAACAGCTTTAATTTTAATCATGTCTAAGTGGTCTTCATTTTTATTTTAGTTATATGATTTTGGATTTTGACAACTAATAACTCTCTCGAAGACGTGTCGTGCAAAAGCTTATGATAATAGAATAAGATTTTCACATTTACGATTTTCGGTTTTTATTATTTTTACATACGTAAAGGGTTTTTAATCATCGACTACTTCAACTCATCTTTACCATTTTAGAAAAGAAATATACAGTTCGAAAAATAATATAACAATAAGATTCCAGTTACAAGAAGAAAGAGAAAAAAAAAATTCCATGGTCGTTTGTAGTATAATGGAACAAAAAAACCTCATAATGTGAATAAAAAGATTTTTAAATTGAAAATGTTTTGTTTTGTTTGGTCTGTGTTTGCACATCCATTTAAGTCACATGTGGCACCACTAAACACAACACGCAAACTAAACGGTTGATAGTAGGATGGGTAAAAAAATCAATCGAACGCGAGTTTTATTGGATAAAATTGAACTAAATTATAAATTAGGTTTGAATTGCCTTTTTAGGTTAAAAAATTACAAATTGAATTGAATTATTTTCTTTTAGGTTTAAAAGAATTACAAACTTAACTAAATCATAAAAAGTACAAAAAAGAAAAGAAAAGAAAATGGTGGTGAATATCAAAAGAATGTATAACAAAAAAGATAAATTTATATTATTTATTCAATTCCTCATTTTATTTGTTTGTTATTGAGTAACTCATTAATTTTCTAATTTTTTATTTTTTTTCTTAATAATTAATATAAAAACTAGAATTATATAAAGAGCGATAATAAAATACCTTTAAATCTATTAAAAGGGCATGGTGAGTGATGTTGAAGAAATAAAAAATAATTATTTTTTTATATCAAATTATTTTTTATAACTTATTAACCTGTATATAAAAAAAAAGTTAATAACACATATAAAAATAGTTTAAATCATGGATTGAACCAAATTGAACTTTTTTTTTTTTTGAGGTTTTAACCAAATTGTATTATTAGATTTGATTTAGCAAAATAAACCAAATCTTTGCATACAATTCAGTTTAGTTCAAAGGATAAACCACGAATCATACTAAATCAAACTGTATCTACCTTAGTCGATAGAAATAGTCATGATTTGATACATAGAATCCAATAATATTAAAATCAAGACCTAGACTTAGATGTATAATTAAACATGACTTGTTAGCTAAAACTAAGGTATAACAAGATGAAATACTTTGATATGCTAATTACAAACAATAAAAAGCCTCGATATAAGAAAAAGTCAACCAACTAACTACATAATAGTAAAAAACCTTGGTGCATAGATGAACACCAGAAGAATAAATTTTTTTTATAAGCTTGGAGAAACGAGGAGATAACATTCACTCCATAGTTTTATAAATTACTCAATTCTTCATAATATTCATTACAACTATTACCTATTTATAAGCTAAATAAGACCTAAACATTTTAGGAAACAAAATAATAAAAGGAAATGCAAATTAATAACCTAAGAAAAATTACATAAGTACACCAATAGGAAATAGTCATAAAATAATGGGTAAATGTTGTATTCAATACCTAAAATTTACCTATTTTATAATTAATTACTTAAAGTTTAAAATATCAATTTACTATCTATAAACTTTTGGGGTTATATATAATATTTGAGCTAATTCGTTTAGCTAGTTAGTTATAAAAATATGAAAGTTTAGGTAAGTAGTTGGAAAAATAGACATAGTTCATGTACTAAATTAAAACTTTTAAATCTTAGATAGTTAATTATAAAAAAATAGATAAAATTTACTTATCAAATATGAAATTTACTCTAAAAGAAACTAATAAACTGGAAAATGAGTGTTAAAAGAAACTTAGAAAATAGGAAACAAATTAAAAAAAAAAAAAACTAGTAAAAGTAGGCAAATAACTTAGACGAATTTCCAACGTAAAATTGCTCAAAAACACAATGCTAGTCAACTACTTGGGCCTTTTCCAACTTTAGTCAAATATGGTTAAATTTGCTCCTATTTTGACTCTGTAACAACTTTGAATCATCCTTAATAATCTCAAGCAATGGAGTAACACTTTCTTCATCTGTTATTTATAAGGTACCCCCTTTCTTTAGAAAGTTGTCTTCGAACCTTCTCCATCTTAGTCTTTGAAGCTTCTCTACAAGAAGACATGTATGTAGCTCGCCCAAAAAAAAAAAGAAGGTTTCCTTTCCTAAGAAAAACTTTGTTGCTACTTGATCCTATTGAGGGTATAAATGACTTGCACAAGATAAAAAAAAAAAAAAAAGAGTTATAGAAGTATCAGAGTTGATTTTAGCATAGCTATTTTGACACTCAAGTTAGTTTAGTGTAGTCTTAAAGTAACAAGGGAATTTAAAATAATAGAATTTTGATTCCTTGCTTAAAGGTTTGACATGTATTTACAGGAAAGGAGGATGAATTGGATAAGTAAGACAGTTAATGCTTATAATCTCATTTCCTCCTTGACTAAGAGATTTATGGAGAAAATTCTAGGGAGTTATGAGGTTGTTGATTTACTTTATCTACTTGAACTCTTCCCGCTTAGTGATTTATTTGAATTATGAGTTGGGTCGATCAACTTGGACTTGAAGACCTAAATCGTTGGTAGTTTCTTAGTGCATGATAGGCCGACTTGAACATGAAGGTTCATGTTTAAGATAGTTTATCAACAACCTCTTTACTGCACTTCCTCACATTTGTGCATTTGTAAACACTCATAGGTCACTTTTTTTTTAAATTAATTTTGGCTTCTCTCTAATGTGCTGTCTTGCCTTTACCTCAAATCGCTACTTCCCTACTTCCCTTATATTGCACAAATCATAGAACTTTGGAAATTGGACTCTTAACTACTAAATAAATAAAGAAGCACCAATGAAGTAATAGGAATAAACTCTGAAGATCAAAACTTTAGGGGACTAACTTTGTAATAAAGCAGATTAAGAAGGTGATATATAATAAGGGAAAAAAAATAGTTTTATGTACTCTATAGACTATATATATAAATTAAAAAAAAAATGATAGAACAAGAGATAATAATGAAAGATATTCTTTCTATATGTTTTCTATATACAAAATGGAACATAACCGAGTAAGAGAAGACTTAATGAAAAATGGTATAATTTTTTTTCTTTTTGTTTATAAGATAAAAAAAAAAGAACGAATTAAGAATTAGTTATATTGACCAATCTGAAAACAAATAAAAAGAGATTTGATTCTAGCATTTTCATCCGCTAACTATAAAATAACGAGGAACCTTAGTATGAGGATGAATGATAAATAACAAAGTTCTTGATAGGCTGAATTAGTCCTAAGCATTCTAGAAAATAAAATAAAAACTGAAAACAAGTTATTAACATAACAAATTAGGAAAAATTACATAAGGAAACCAACATGAAATAGACTAAAAAAGAAACTGATAAATCAGAAAAATAAGGTTAAAAGAATCTAGAAAATAGGAGATAAATCAAACTTCTAAAAATAAGCAACTAAAATAGATTGCCTGAGTTTTTCCAGTCCACCGCCTAAGCGCTTGGTCAACTTTGGTAAGCTTTCGATCAACTCTGGTCAAATCCGGTCCTGTTTTTTCAAAAAAAAAAAAAAAAAAAAAAAAATCCTATCCTGTTTACACTCTAACAGCTTTAAATCGTCCCCAATAATTTTGGGCACTTGAATCACAATTTTTTCATCCCAAATTTGGATCGGTTGCTTAATAAACAGAGCATAATGGGCATAAGCACGAGAAGCAATGATATAATTATCATTATGGACGTGCGAGTGTGGAGTCACCCAACGACCATCTTCAAACTTAAAAATAAAATAAAAATGTTGTAGCAAATGACTGGCTGAAAAAACCTTAAAAGGTACTGCAAATCGGTTCTTGCAACGAATAACCTCATTAGTCGTTACAAACCTCGGCTGAGAAAGCTAGATGTGAGAATTATCATTGTTTTATATTTGTGTCCCCTCCTTGTATCTTATGATTTTATGCTCCAACGTATAATTAAAAGTACACAAATAGAGCAAGAGTTTCGAATTAGTGTAGTTTTTATGCATGCCCCCTCTAGGGTTGCATATGAACTGAGTTTTTAGAAATTCAAGTTTGGATCATTAGAAAAATTGCTAAGTTTAAGTCAAACAGTACTTTTATCACGTGTGAAACCTATAGGTATGAGCTTAACCTATTTGAAACTCGAACTCAACTTATTTATATAAATGAACTCAAGTTGATTTGTCTAAACAAGCCCAAGTGCGAGTTCCTTTAAATAAACGAGTCTAAGTTTGAGCTTAAACTCGTTTAGATAAATGAACCTAGATGGGCTTGAGCTTTTACTCGGATTCACTTACATAAACGAGTAAAAAACAAGCTTAAAGTCAAATTAAAACTTGAAATTAATTCTAAACTTCAAAATTTACCTTTTCATCTTTTTTATTGAAATTATTTTAAAATTTTATTATTTTAAACACAAATTCATAAGATAACAATAAATGGTTGCATTTATATAAAATTATGCGTTATTCAAGTATAATATATTTCAAAGTTTACTACTTCTTAATATGAAGGAAAAAAAATGGGAGGTTAGCAAATATATGGATTTTAAGTGACTGCATCATATAAGTCTTCTCTAATGTTATATATTTTTTAATATAATATATAGATTCATGAGCTTTCTCTTAAACTTACTTTTAACTTAACTTGTTAATAATATATATGGGACCCTACTCATGAGCATGATCATAAGCTAGTTAGCAAGCTTGTTTATAAGCTAGCTCGATAACAATACAAGTGAGCTCGTAGGCAAACCTATTTATGAATCAGTTTGTTAACAATATAAATAAATCTTTTCTCAAACTGGCTTGCAAGCTCAAACAAGAGTTCCAACTTACCTTGTTTAAATAAATAAGTATTATTTTAAGCTCAAATTTAGCTTGTTTACTAATCAAGTCTGACTTGAGTTGAGCCGAGTTTGAGTAACTTGTGAATAGCTCGGTTTATTTGCAATCCACATGTATGTAATGATTTTATTTTTCAATGTATTAGTAAAAGTATAAAAATAGAGTAGGAATTAAATAATCACCATTAGTGTTATTGTTATCTATATTAATGAGGTAGAAGTGCTCTCTCTCTCTCTTTAATTACATGCTACTTTTTTGTATGATTATTTTTACTCATTTTTTAGACAAAATTGATGAATCTTTTTCTAGTATTATATATAGCATGGAAATTAACAAGGGGTACCAATATAGTATAGAAACGTAAATTAAGGTAATACCCCCTAAAGCTATTAAAATTATAAAAAGACCTTAAATTTAAACAGATTATAAATGTTTAGAGATTTGTTCCTTCAATACAACACAAAATTACTTTTATATAAAGATACACTTATAATTATTTTTTAAGTCAATTAGTCATTTAATTTGTGGGTTTTCTTAGCATAGTTAATATTATAGCAGTTCAAACGGGTTAAATCATGCAACGAATCAATCTCAAAAAATTATTGCAAGTGTATTCTACTATAAAATATTGATTTGGTACTTAATTGGAAGAAAATTTTCCCATATCAATATTTTTCAAGGAAAATAAGTATTATATTAGAGAAATTCACAATCTTTATATAACTTTAATAGTTTATAAGTATGATTGTAATTTAGCCTAATACATATCAATGTTTATTTGGAAGACACATGCGGGAAAAGAAAAACTTTGTTCGTTAATAAACAAGGTTGGACTTGCATTTTTCAAATTATACAAGAGAAATAAATTCTCATTATATTTTAGCTTTAGTTTTTCATCTCCCTTTTTGTTTTCTTTATTATACATTAGCTTTAGTTAATAAAGGTAAATGAACAAATTAAAAATAAACCTCTAAAGCTATTCTTGGATGCATATAGAATCCTGATCTTAAAAGCATGCTTTTATCTCTTTATAAATTTTAAAAATACACACATATTTTAAATTACCACTACAAATCTTAAAATGATTGCTATTTATATATATATATATATATTTTAATGATGAATATTAAATTTTAGTGATAATATAAGTATATAAATATTTTTTAAAATGATAAAAAATAAAATCTTAGGAACCTATCCACTTATAAACAACACATTTACATTTATCCCGAAGTAAATTGCGGAAATACCTCTTAAAATCTATTAAAGTGGCCCATCATCTTTATTCCGTCTCTCCCGTCCATCTTTATTTGGATTGCAAAATATGTTGTTCTCGTAATCCTTCGGACGTACCGTCATAAGGTAAAAATCCCCATTAGTCGCAGATATCGACGTAGAATATATATTTATAGTAATAAAAAAATTACTATAAATATCATCAAACTTCAGATATTAATAGTTGGTATTTACAAATAGTTGCAGGAAGTTGGGGCGTGGGTGGGGTTGGGTTGGGTTTGTGTGTGGGTCTTGGGAGTTTGTAAAAGCTACATTATATGTTAATCATCTATTATATTTGTTAATATTTATTTAGATAAGTGATATAATTTAAATAAAGAAGAAGATATATTTGTAGCCCTCAATGTTTTTCTATTTTGTTTATTTGAACTTTTAATTTTTTTTTCCTATTTGAGTCATTAACGTTTTTAAAATTTTATAAAGTTACGATTTTCATCAAATTCATTAAATTTTTCATCTATCCAAAATATATTAACTTCAAATTAATCCAAAAATAATCAATTTAATAGAGTGATAATATTAGATATATCTAATTGCCTAATATAATAAATAATGATAATGAATATATTTAATTATACAATATAATAAAATTATTTAAAAAATACAAAAAAAAATTAAAAGTAAGAAAAAGGATTGAAAAAATTTGAACAAACTCTAACCACCTAAATTGATTAGCCCAAGGCTAATGAGAAGTTAACAAATATATAAAATGAATGGAAAGTTTAACAAATTTAATGTAAATTATATTTTTATAAGATTTAAAAAAATTTAATATTGAGAATTCAAATATAAAAGTGGGTAAGCGTTAAAAATTAAAAATCTACCTTTTCCATTAAACAATTAAGTGCGATTTGGATTCATAAAGCTTTAAGGCTTTTTTTTTTTTTTTTCCTTTCAACTACCATTGCATAACGGTTATTGATACTGATTCTTTCGTATAAATATCTATTAATATCCACGTATTTGAGACTCCTACACTTAAATACTCTTGGCAATAAATGCGGACTCTTGCTATATTTTGCTGCAAATCAGATTTTATAGACATTTACGACCTATATATATATATATATATATATCACTGTAATGGTGCCTTTGATTGTCCATTCATCCTCCTCTCTGATCACTTTCGACGTAAAACAAAAACAAAATACGGGACATGGCATATATCTTGAAAACCTTAAATCATTGCAGTTCATGTCCAATTTATATGCATATTTATTTACGTTATTGCTGCTTACTCTATATCAGCTTTAACAGAAAAAATGGTATTTTTATTTTTATTTTTATTGGTGGAGCACACCACCAACTATTCCAATATTTTCTTACTTTCCTTACTTGTCATGCTCATCCAAGAAAAGCTTTGACTGAAGAAAAGAGCCAAACTTCTTCTGTACGAATTTCAAACCCGTGAAGGACCACATGCAAGTTGCACCAATAATTTACAGTACAATAATTGCTTATAAGAACATAAAACTTCGTATGATTTTCAAGCACTAAGCTTCACTGAGAGGTTCTCTTAGATAGTGTCAAATAAACATATGAGTGATAATTTCTTTGCTATTGAAGAAAGAACCAATCTGATGCAATTATGTCTGTAATCAGAGCTGAATTGTTTACTTTTCTTTTGATCTTTTGCTGTTCTATAAGAATTTCTATCTCCGCTACCGTTATTTCCTCAACTCAGCACCTGCAAGATCCAGGAAGCATACAGTCTGACGGAGATGCATTTACATTAGGATTCTTCAGCCCGAATGGCTCTACGAATCGCTATGTCGGGTTATGGTACAGCAACCGTCCTTACTTGAATGTCCTGTGGGTAGCAAATAGGGATAGTCCAATTCAGGATTCCTCTGGGGTCATGAAGATAAATGATGATGGGAATCTAGTCATCCTTAATGGAAAGAAACAGATTGTTTGGACGTCAAATGTTACCACTTCTGATGCCACCACTTCCCAGCTTTCATCCACGGGAAATCTTATGCTGGTTAATCTCAAGGGTGATCCACTATGGCAAAGTTTCGACCATATCGCTGATACATTCTTGCCAAAGATGAAACTCTTTGCAGATAATAGGAGCAGTAACGTGGAAAACAAACTTACATCATGGAAAAGCCTGTCCGATCCATCCCCTGGACGCTTCTTTGCTACTCTCACAAGTGAGAGCATATCGGAAGTTATCGTTTGGAATGGAACCAGACCGCATTGGAGGAGCGGTCCATGGAATGGTCAGGTTTTCATCGGAGTGCCCGCCATGGATATTATGGATTCGGTTTATCTGGATGGATTCAGCCTTGTTAATGATAAAGAAGGAAGTGCTTACTTGACATATGTTATGGCAGATAACATATCATATTTTTACTTAACATCTAATGGTGAATTGAACGAAACATATTGGGATGATCAAAAAAAGGATTGGGATGTTGTATGGTCAGCTATGGCAACTGAATGCGATGTCTATGGCAAGTGTGGAGTATTTGGAGTGTGCGATCCGGGGAAATCCCCCATTTGCAGCTGCGTAAAAGGTTTTACACCACGGTATACTGATGAATGGAACGCAAGGAATTGGACTGGCGGTTGTGTGAGGAAGACACCACTGAATTGTAGCAGCTCTGAGATTGCTAAGATGGAAGGATTTCTAAAGATGACAATGATGAAAGTTCCGGATTACGCATCTTGGGCGGTTCCTGTAGATAATCAGTGTAAAGAGCAGTGCTTAAGTAATTGCTCATGCACAGCATATGCATACGATGCTGGCATTGGTTGCTTATTTTGGAGTGTCGACTTGATCGACCTGCAGAAATTCTCGGTTAAGGGAACTGATCTTTATATTCGTGTTTCTAAGAATGAACTTGGTGAGTTTACATGTGAAATCTTTTGACAGGTTCTTGGTATTTTGCAATATCTTTGTTAACCTTTTTTGTTTTGGCCAGGTCATGGAGAGGACTTCAGAGCCATTATTGCAATTGCGATTGTTCTTGGAACAGTTCTCATTGCGGTATCTATGTACTGCATTTGGAGTCGGATTAAGAAACAAAGAGGTAATGCAGGGTATTATAATTGTTCTTGTTTCCACTAAAGTTTCTTCATTCAACATTAGATTTCTTACTTAAATTTTTCTTGGATTAACAGCCAAAAAATCCGTGAAAACCTTTTTCTCCCATGGGTTTCAACAATCCCCTCTATTTTCTTGGAAAAACTTCGTTGGGCAAAGGCTGAACCAAGTCAAATTCCAAGAATTACATGTACTGAGCTTTGAATCCTTGTCAGCTGCAACAAATGGTTTCAGCACTATTAATAAATTAGGTGAAGGCGGATTTGGTCCGGTCTACTGGGTAATTTCAACTCTTATGGTTTTGCTTGCATTCTTTTACTATTGGAGTACTCTATTGTAACTCATAGAAGCTTTTCTTCTTCAGGGTAAACTACCGGATGGACAAGAAATCGCGGTGAAGAGACTATCAAAAGCCTCTGGCCAAGGAATGGAAGAGTTTCTGAATGAAATGGACGTCATATCTAAAGTTCAACACCGGAATCTTGTTAGACTTACGGGCTGTTGTGTCGATGGCAATGAGAAAATGCTTGTCTATGAGTACATGCCAAACAGAAGTTTGGATGCACTGCTTTTCGGTATTAATCCTCACATTACAACCCGAATTACCTCTGTTCTAGAATTATAATTGCTTTTGCTCTATGATTTCGGCATTATATTTAGTTTTTCCCATCTCTTTTGCGTATTTTTGGTTTCCTTGAAGATCCCCAGAAGAAGAAAGAATTGGATTGGAAAAAGCGCTTCGATATCATTGATGGAATTTGCCGGGGTCTACTATACCTTCACAGGGACTCCAGATTGAGAATAGTTCACCGAGATCTCAAGGCAAGTAATATTTTGTTGGACGAGGAGCTCAATCCCAGAATTTCTGACTTTGGAATGGCCAGGATCTTCGTGCGCAATGAAGATCAAGCTGATACTAGAAGGGTAGTGGGAACATTGTGAGTAGGCTCATTCATTTTTATTTTTACTTCTTTATGCGAGTTTGTTTCATTGAAAATGTTTTCCTGAATCTTTTTCCCGTACGTACTATTATTATTATTGTAGTAATCTTAAAAAGTTGTGATTAATTATTTGCTTTTTAAGCAATCGATGATGAAAGGTGAATTTGGCCTCTGATGGCTGTTAATTTTGGTGGAAATTTGGAAAAATTATATCCGCTTTGTAATTTAAAAAAATCATGTTTCAAATTATCCATCATTATTTTCCATTTACCGAGCCACTTAGTGTTAAAAGCTATTGACATCAGCAAACTTTTCAAATTTCTACCATGACATTGAACAATTCCAGATTTTTTATTTGTATTAGCTGTCCACAAAATAAATACCCTATGCATTTCCATAGTTAATGACTAATAGATATATGTGGCAAATGCTAAATACAGTGGCTATATGGCACCTGAATACGCAATGAATGGACGGTTTTCAGACAAATCAGATATATTCAGCTTTGGCGTATTGTTACTGGAGATTGTGAGCGGAAGAAAAAATACCAGCTTTTACAATAATGCTGAAGCCTCAAGCCTCATAGAGTTTGTGAGTTCTAAGCACTTGTTAATTGGGCCACGGGAATTAATGTCTCTATTATTTTAATAAGCTTAAAAATGAAACTTTTCAAACTGAAAAAAAAAAAAAAACAGTAATTACAAGGAAAAAGTGAAAAGTTCCTTAACAAGTGTTTTTAGACATCCCTTAAATCCTCCTAATTAATTGTGAGTTGCAATTTTTTCAATTATTTGATTATCGATTTATTTTTGCCAGGCATGGAAATTATGGAATGAGGACAACATTATGCCATTCATAGACCCTACAATTTTTGAAGGATGTTATTTTTTGGAAATGATGAGGTGCATTCATGTGGGACTGCTGTGTGTTCAGGATTTCGCAAAAGACAGGCCTACAATTTCCACCGTAATTTCAATGGTTAACAACAAAATGACTAATCTTCCTGGACCAAAGCAACCCGCGTTCTGTGAAAGAAGGTTTAGTACGACAGATTCAGGATCACTACAAAGCGCAAACGCACGTTCTCATAACGAGGTTACGATTACCGCTGTTGAAGGACGATGACGTCCGGAAATAGCTCCTAAAATTTGGGTGCGTATTGTTTGGGGGAAAATGTCCTTCGAAATTACTTTTACTTTTGTTATTATTAAAGTTTTACTCATATCAAATATCGGTGGTATTATTACAATAATATGTGACAATAAAAAATATTTGATAACGAAAAATATAAAAAAAAAATCTACAAAATTGTCGATAAAACAATCATAATTGAGGTTTCAGATTTATTGTGGTGCATTTTTTATATTTTATTTTGGTGTGTATTTTTAATATTGTAGTTTTCTCTTATCGAACTACCTTTCCTTGAGGAAACGTCCTTTTAACTGGTCATATGGCCATACGCTTGCGAATTTGCACGTATATGAATTTACTACTGGCATCAACCATACATATGATGGGTCCTTGATAACTGTTTATAATGTTGACTCACACCACTATTGCGACCTAATTATTATTTCTTTCAAAAGACCAACTTGTACTACTTAGTTAAACTAATCCACAATCCAAGTATTTACATGAAGTAGTTTAGTGCCTAAATTTCTAGCTTATTTTTACAAAAAATAAGTTGGAGTTTCATTTATGTAAGGTTTATATAAAATTCTCATAAACTTTAAAAGGTTAAAAGTTTGGAAACCTATTGAAAACCTATTAATTTTACTTCTATGTTATATTGGGATATATAAAATTAGATTAGTTTCATTGATAAGATATCTATCCAACCAATTTACAAAATTTAATTAAATAATATATAAAAAAATATCAAATATTAATAATTAATCCTAACATAATAAATCTCTCATTTCATGATTACATTATGAGAACTTCATATGATGTATGTCGAAGAAATAGATTCCTAGCAAGTAAAAATGTATGCACAACAATCTTGAGATTAACTCTGTTGATGCAGAACACACAGATGAACAGTGGTGTTATATCAATGTGTTACAACCTTCTTGATGCAGCATTCAAAATGAACAATACTTGTTGCTGTAGAATGACAGAAAAGGAAGATGATTTTATTTCAACATTTCTGTTGATACAAGTCTTGAAAAGGATTTCTAAAGAGAAGTATTTGGTATATCTAACTCTAAAAACCCAACTAAACTAACAACATTTCAAAAATAGTCTATTTATAGTATTTTCATATCCTAATTAATTTAATTAATTGGATAAAGATAAAAATAAGTTCCAGTTGGCACTATTTAGTCTTTTCATCCCCCCTCAACGTGGAACTTCTTGAAGTCCTAGGTCAAAGATAAAATGTAATTGTGCTTCGTTTACTAATTTTGTAAGCATGTCAACAGATTGGACCTTCAAAAGAACATGTAAAGTAACTAGAAAGCCTTTTTGAATATGATCTCTTGTGAAGTGAGTATCAATATCCAAGTGTTTTGTTCTTAATGTAAAATAGTATCTATAGCAAGCATTTGGGTAGATTTTTTGTCACAACAAAGTGAGACAGGAAGTGGAACATCAATTCCCAAATCTTGAAGAATGTATGAAATCCAAATCAACTCCTTGGTCGCTAATGCCATAGCTTGGTATTCTACTTTAGTAGTGGATGTGCTAACAGTTGGTTGTTTCTTGATTTTCCATGAGATCAAAGTATTTCCAAGTAAGATGCAGTAACCACTAAGAGACTTTCAATCTACAAGACATGACCCCTAATTTGAATCATTGTATCTAACCACATTGATAAAATTATTTGACAGATAGAATAATCCCAATGAATGGCTACCCTATAGCGTAACAGATGATAATTAGCTTGCAAATGTGTCATTTATGGAGTAGACATGAATTAGCTTAGTCTTTGAACTAATATGAGATGGAAAAGGAGTATGAGTAGGCTTTGCTACAACTAATCGAACATATGTTAATATGTCTAAAATGAACTTCCTTTGGTTTATTAAGATTCTAGCTTCACTTTTGCATAATTTATCCCTAAAAATAACCTTGCATTCCTAAGATCATTGATTGTAAATCTGTCATGTAATTTGATCTTCAAGTCAGACATTGCGCCATCATCTATGCCTATAATTAGCATATCGTCCACATACAACAATACTGCTATGGATCCTTTTTCTGCTTGGCAAGTAAAAAGTGAAAAATCGTTCTTAGATTGAGTATTTCCTTGTTGAAGCAAAAATTGACTAATTTCAACAATCCATTATCTCAACACTTGCTTCAGTCCATATAATGAACAAATCAATTTACAAACTTGATTTGGCTTGGCTTTGTGATATCCTTCTAGTGGTAGCATATATATCTCTTCATCTAAAAGTCCATGTAGAAATACATTATTGACATCAACGTGATATAATGGTCATGATTGTGACGTAGTAGTAGCAATAAAAATTTTGAATGTTTTAAGCTTTGCCACAAGTGAGAATGTATCGTGGTAATCTTCTCCTTTTACTTGGCTGTATCCTTTGGCAACCAATCTAGCTTTATGTCTTTCAATTGTTCCATCAGCTTTATACTTTGTTTTATACAAACATTTACAACTTGTTGCTTTCTTTCCTGGAGGCAAAGTTGTTAGTTCCCATGTATTATTCAGTTCAAGAGCTTCAATTTCCTTATTCGTGACATCCGTCCATTCTTATTGTTTTGAAGCTTGCATATAGTTGTGAGGTTCATTGTTAGTTAATACATGTGCTAAGGAAGATGCATAATCAAGAGGTAACCATGCCAAAGAATTGGAGTTAAAGTATGAATAAGTGAATTTAAAGATGATACATTATTCATAACATAATCCTCTAACCATGAGGGAGTTTTTCTATCACGCATAGACTTCCTTAACTAAAGAATTTTTGTTGGAATGGCTTAAGTGGAATCAAATACATTTGATGATAAATTTGGATCTTGACATGTAGCGAGAATGAATGGAATATTATCATCAAACAAGCATGACATATGTCTAATAGAGTCCTCATGAGAATTACTTTGACTGTCAAACAAAGACGTCTAAAATAGAAACTCTTTTTCTTAAAAAATAATCTCCTTACTTATATATATCTTATGGGTTGAAAGATTATACACCTTATACCCTTTTTGTCCAAAAACATATCCTACGAAAATACACTTATTACCTCTAGCTTCAAACTTATCCTTGTTAGGCAAAACATTTGATACGAAACAAAGACATCCCATGACTTTCAAATGACTATAATATGGTTGATGATCAAATAATAGTTTATAAGGTGTTTTCCATTTCAATTTTGAACTAGGCATTATATTAATTAGATATGTAGTAGTAAGCAAACAATCTTCCCAAAATTATTTTGGTAGATTAGCATGTAGCCTTAGTGCTCTAGCCGTTTCTACAAGATGTCTATGCTTACATTCTACCCTTCCCTTTTGTTGTAGAGTGTAAACCATAGCTCATTGATGAACTATTTCGATCTTAGCAAACAAAGATGGACAAGCTTTAGATAAAAATTCAACCCCATTGTTAGTTTGAGCAGTCTTTAGTGTAGCATTAGAATGATTGCTTACATAACAGAAAAATATTTCTAAAAATGTAACTACTTGAGACTTGTTATTCATTAAGTATGTCCAAGTGCACCTAGTGCAATCATCTAGAATCGTAAGAAAATGATTTGTGCCTGTTAAAGATAAAACATGATATGACTCCCATATATCTATGTGGAGTAATTGGAAAGGAAACATAACATGATTATTACGATGAATAAAAGGAAGTTTGTGTGATTTTGCTTTGTGGCAAACATCACATATAAAGTCAGAATTTTTAGATTTTTTACAAAAAAACTAAGATGCCTAAGCTTTGACATTGAAGGATGACCTAGCTTAGCATGTATTAATTGCAAAGAGTTTGTTTTATTACAAGTATTCATCACCACTTTTTGTGCTATGTTGTCTAATTGAGTAGGAACTTTCCTCTTGTATTTGAATTGTAGCATATATAACCCTCCATGTCCCATTGTTGATGCTATTGTAACATCAACTTTTGGTCCTAAAATTGAAAATATAATGAATTAATTGAAAATAGAGAGTAGATTGCGCTTGAAAAGTCCTCCGTTCATTTCTCTCATTGGTTATTAAAAAATATCCTCAAAATATGAGTTATGGACCCACGCGCTTTTATTCTAATCTTACGTCTTAACTAAGTGTAGATCAATAAATAAATAAACGAGTAATGAATTAATTAAACAAAAATCAGATATTGAACTTCGCATAATTGTGTTATCCATCAAATTTATATAGTCATATTTGTGAAATTAACAAAACAAAGGCTAATTCTTTGCACCATTTAAATATCAATAAGACATAATTATAAATATATTTCATAAACTATTGATCCTATACACTTAAACTTTTAAAATGTAATTTTATCTTCTTAATAATTTTTAAAAATATAAAAATAACCTTAAACCAATATCAAAACATCAAAATTTATTACAATTTATTTATAGTTTATGAAGTATTTATATATTTTTAAAAGTTATAAAGAATTAAAATTATATTTAAAAAATTTTGAGATTTATATACTTCTTGTCAATATTTTTTAAAAAATAAATATCCAACCAATACTTCCGAGAGTATTTATTTAGAATTCGCGTTATCAATATTACAAGCTACACTTTTTGCATGTTGTATTGCCATTTACCACGAATATTTCTCTGAATACCGAAGTCACTTGTTATCGTATTCTCGCTGTCACCTAGAAGACACTGAAATGAATTACAGACGTGTTGACTAATCCGTTCAGCTCACGAATTTCAAACGGTCGGTAAGAAGTGAAAGAAGCAGCGTGGAAACGAAGAAGACACTGTAGCAAGTCCTTTCAGGCTTTCTGCTGTAGCTCTTTTGGACGCGTTAGGAAAAGAAGACCTCGTGACAAGAGAGGGAATCAAATGATGCGACAGAACTGCACTATTTTACAATAATGTTCCTGTTGTCAGTCTAGACCTAAGTGTGCCCCAGCTCTGCAAGCGCGGACAGATTCAAAGGATTCTAAAAGCGTAGTCATTACTCCCAAAAGTGTGGTTGCCCACACAAAAATTGTGATTCTGACCTATGACAGCAAAATAAAAACCTGTTTAGCGATCCGATCGGAACTCTTCACGTTGACATGTTATTTGCTTTGACATTGGATGCCGCTCGATTTTGTTGTTGCGTTAGCTGTTTCCTAGGATGCCATTCATCATTTTAATAAACTTAATCTTAAAAATTTCAATGAACTTTAAATCATTAAAATAAAAAAATACTTTAATAATCACGATTTTATCTCCTTTTATTTAGATGATATTACGATCTCCAGCATTTATAAAACTAAAATCCTTAGTAATTTCTTTATACAAGTTTAAGACCACACTAAGTAAGAGAAACTTTGGAAATACTTTCTTATAAACTTAAGAAGTTTCTTATACCATAATATTTTACCTTACATGACATTTAGAATCTTGATGGATACTTTAGAGATATTTCCTAATAGGCTTAAGGGGTGCCTCATATGTGACACTATGTTTTGCATGATACTTAGCTCTCTTATTCCGATTAATATACTACTCTAATACCTTCTCATAATGACCTACTTGGAACTCCTCACACCAACATATTGTCTACTTTAGCATTGTACGCTGCATTGTTTTATCCTTAGTGTTAGCTACTTCCTAGAAGGTTCCTTATCAGTTCCTATTGAGCACACTTAATTTTAGAGTTTAGATGAACTTTAAGCAACTATACCAAAAGGTATTTGGATGATTAGAGTTTTATCACTTTTTATTTTAGGAATATTACGCCCTAATTCTATTGGGTATATATATTAGTTCATTTTGCAAGAAACACAAATGATGGTAATGCATTAAGTTTCATTTATAGTAACAAACAATTATGTGAGAAAAATTTTAATATGTATAACAATTAATAGCTATAATGGAAGGACTCTTTATCTAGTGATTTTAAAAAAGTAGAGGACTCACATAAAAAAAAATCTATACGTAAATGATATAAATAGAAAATAGTATAAGGTGTATGGTTTATATGAACAAGTTAAAAGTTGGATGAACCAAATAGCAAAGTTATAATTTTTTTTTTTGTTTTTTTTTCGGGTGAATTGCTCATTCATTAAAAACGAAGATATTTTCAAACTTGTAGACATGCTGTTTGGTCTAAGGTCACCTTTAGACTTGCAGTTCCAGTACAAATCAAAACTAAACTTATCTTATTTTAGCACCTTCAAAACCTCCATTGGAGGATGAACAAAAAAAGAAGTCTTCTTCCACCTATCGTTGACAAATTGCAGCAATCTTATCCGTCATCGCATTGAGCTCTCTTGGGGGTAGATTCAATCCTCTTTTCTCATAGAAGGGAGAGTTTTTTCTTGCAAGATTGTAACACATGAAAGTATTTGATTTTTGGGTTATCACAATTATTAAGTAGAGAAAAGTAGCCAATGAATCCACAATATCAGTTTAGAAAACCATTGTGTCTCTAAAGCAAGCAATTGATTGGGGTTGAATTCATAAATATAAATTCTTATTCTGAAATATAAATTGTATTAGGTATAGTGATAAGTATGGTCATATCCATAAGGATTAGTGAAATTTATTTCTTTAAAGAGTAATAAATTAAAACAAAGTAAATGTTGGGGTTTAAAAAAATTTAAAATAAAAATAATAAAACAAAAATAAAGTAATCTAAATTTTAAAAAGAATCAATCAATAAAAAGCAATGTAACTTAAAAGAGAAAATCAATAATAACGAATATCTAACCAAAGGTATAATCACAATTTTGATTTGGAGAATTGATCATTGATGTAAAGATAATTTTTGTTTAACTCAAATAAATTGGTTATGGATATTAGCAAGCTCTAATAACCTATCTTTCCTTACTTTTTTTATAATCAAAACAAGCTCCTTGTTTATTTCTCTAGTTGACTAAATAACACTAAACAAGTGCTTAAGATTTAATTTGTCAATAGCATTAGAAATTAGAAAGATCATCAATTCTAGCCAACAAATCATAAATTCGATTTATTTAGACTAGATTACATATTTTCAAAACATAAATTGATTATCTTTCTTATAATCAAATATGTTATTTTACCACAAATATTAAAATGATTAAACAATTGTGAATTTAACATTTTAATTGGTCATGTATTATTTTGATAATTGAACATAAGAATCCTCTTTTGTATCAATCAAACAAAATAATAATATCAAGAAATTCAAAAGATATATAAATACTTAAGATAAAGAAAAAAATGGTGAAAATTAATTAGATCTTACAATCCTGAAGAACCAAAACTTATAATTATCTTTTGGCTAGAATAAATTTAACTTCTCATATCCATGGAAAGTACACCAAAAAAAAAAAAATTCTAGTTGCTACCTTTGAAACAATTTTCATTAAAATATTTTCTTATTAAAATATAAAAATATAGGATTACGTACTTAAATATTGTGATTTAAAAAAAATTAGATAAATATTGTACTCACAATAATTATTCCTAAAATAAGTTTCAAAGACATAGACACCGTTTGCGATTTTAGGGTTAACAAAAAAAAAAAATTAAACTAAAGATGCAGACCGTGTCTGTGCCTTTAGTACAAGTTATAATGAATTTTTTTTCTTGATGTATTTGTAAACCTATTATGTAAACCTACAAACGTTATGAATTGCAAATCTATAAAATTATTATAAAAGTACTACTATAGACCTATAAAAGTGATACAATAAATTTACATAAGATCATAACATATGATTTGTAATACGTAGAAAAAAAATTTACACCGATAATTTATAATATAGATATCAATCCTTAGTTCATATGTTCATATTTTCATCTTTCAATTTCCTTTGTAAATTTCACTTTATCTCATTGTTTGCAAATTTTTATTTTCATAATTTCTGTTTCATGCATGTTTTAGTTTGTTGAAATATGTGTGTATAAATATCTTTATCAAAGTAAGATCTTGGTATATTTTTTTAAGAAAAAATTTATTTTTGTTGCTATTATACTACTTCAGATAAATAAAAAAATATGTGTAATTATATGTACTTTACAATTTTTATTAAAATAGTAGTTATTATTAATTAATAATTAATTAGTTAATATATGATTAATTAACATTAGCAAATGAATTATGTTTATATGTTATTATAATGTATTTTTGTAAACGTAGTTGTTAAATTAAGTTATTGTTAATTAACAATGATTAGTTGATCATATGTAAGTAAATAATTATTAAAAAATAATTAGTGAAAAATTTTGTATTGATTGCAAATGTAAAATATATGAATGGTTTTCTACAATTAGTTATAAAATTAAGTAGTTATTAATGATCTGTTAATTATAGGTGATTAGTCGTTAATATGTCATTAATTAATTATTATAAAATTAATAGTGAAAAATTTTATGTTGGTTGCAAATGTAAAATATTTTCATAATTTTGTACAATTACTTATAAAATTAATTAGTTATTAATGCTTTGTTAATTAAAAATGATTAGTCATTAATATGTCATTAATTAATTGTTATAAAATTAATTAGTGAAATTTTTTTGTATTGGTAGCAAATGAAAAATAGTTGTATGTTTTTGTAGAATTAGTTTTAAAATTAAGTAGTTATTAATTATCCGTTAATTAAAGGTGATTAGTCGCAAATATGTCAATAATTAATTGTTATAAAATTAATTAGTGAAAATTTTTATATTGGTAGGAAATGTAAAATATTTGTATGTTTTTGTGGAATTAGTTATAAAATTAAGTAATTATTAGTTATTCGTTAATTGAAGGTGATTAGTTGTTAATATGTCATTAATTACTTGTTATAAAATTAATTAGTGAAAAATTTTATATTAGTAGAAAATGTAAAATAGTTGTATTTTTTTTGTAGAATTAGTTGTAAAATTAAGTAGTTATTAATTATTTATTAATTAAAGGTGATTATTTGTTAATATGTCATTAATTAATTGTTATAAAATTAATTAGTGAAAAATTTTGTATTAGTAGGAAATATAAAATATTTGTATGTTTTTATAGAATTAGTTATAAAATTAAATAGTTATTAATTATCCATTAATTAAGGGTGATTAGTTGTTAATATGTCATTAATTAATTATCATAAAATTAATTAATGAAAAATTTTGTATTGATAGCAAATGTAAAATATTTATATGTTTCTTTAGAATTAGTTATAAAATTAAGTAGTTATTAATGATCCGTTAATTAAAAATAATTAGTCATTAATATGTCATTAATTAATAGTCATAAAATTAATTACTACAAAAAGTTGGTATAGATGGAGCCTGAACCTTTCGATCCTTCAATCTTGATGTAGTAGAAGAGAATTGATCACATGTCGTTTGGGATGGAAAGGTAAATGACTTTTCACTTATTAATTAATTTATGTTGCATTAGGAATAGTAAAACATTTCACGTGTTAACGTTATAAGATCAAGCAACCCTCGTTGTTCGATGGTGTGAGTTGTTACTTCGTTGCGACGAGTGTGTCATCCCCTTTGATCCTTGAATGGAGCCATACTTGCATTTGGTTAGATTCGAAGGTGCGGGCTACCTGCCATACATACTCCTAGATTGACACATGATTACAGCATTAGTGGAACGATGGTGGCTAAAGACGCTGACATTCCACATACTAACATGGGAGTTTACTATTACCCTACAGGATGTAGAAATTCAGTTAGGATTCCTCATAGATGGGTAGACAGTTATAGGGAGTAGCTACTTGGATTAAGGTATGATTTGTGAAGAATTGCTAGGGGCGAGGCTGAAGCCTAGTAGTAATGGGGACTGCATTAGTATGATGTAGCTCCATGATATGTTTTAGATGCTCCCACCTGATGTTGAAGCAGAGTAAATCCATCGAAACACGCGTGCCTATATATTACAACTATTGGGGGGATTAACTTTGCCAATAAATCCAACTCCTTTGTCCAAGCGATGTGGTTACCCCTCTTAGAGCATTTTGACATTATTGGGATGTATAATTGGGGGTTTACATGTTTGGCATGGTTATATCATCAACTGTGTGTCACGTCAGCGCCGTCGGCACACGAAATTAGAGGGGTTGCCATTCTCTTACAAGTGTGGGTGTGGAATAGATTTCCCCATATAGCACCCCTTAGCCGACATGGACCTTATATAGAAGCCGGATGTCCATTGGTAGCATATTGGACAATGGGGATGGACACACAATATCACCTTACCCATGTTGTCATCACATATCGGGATGCGTTGGACAAATAGAACATGTTACAAGTATTTTAGTAACTTATTTTTTTCTTACATTTAATAATATTGATCATTTACAGTTAATATGATTTCCTATTTTTCAAGTGGAATGAGAGTAGTATGATGGGAATCTCATTAATCTTCTACCCGATTTCTACAAAGGTGACATGCACATTTGGACTACTCGGGGTGTCACTAATTTCTTTCCATATTGTTTAGTGGCATTTCTCAGACCGAGTGGCTAAACAGTTTGGTGGGTTTCAATATATCCCATAATTGGTGTGTACACAGTCAAAGCTTTATCAAATTGACTTGCGGGGAATGATTGAAGTTGATTGGCTGATCCAGCATGTAGTATATATAGATATGTAGGAAGAATGGCCCCAATGAGTGGTTTACATGGAGGGCCCTAGTGGTGTGCATGACAATTACATGCAATGGTATGGCTTGATCAACCGACACTGGGTTGGATGCATGGGGGTTGTGCTTAGATTTCTAGTAAGAACAATTGACATCAACACGTTGTAAGTGAATAACTGCATGACTATTTGTTATTTAATTTATATTTTCTTCATACTTGCAGGGTGATATCTTATGACAAATCTACTTATCGCTGGATGTGGACATGGTTGAGGTGAAGGTAGAGGTAGAATCGATTCTTGCAAGGCGACAAGTGATGGGATGATGACAACCTCAGAACCGAGGTGACACACTAGAAATTCTTATATAGACCGGTAGATGCCTAGTGTATTCGATGCAATGTATGCTAGCTCCGGGCTAATTTTTAGCCAATATGAGACACACATCAGTATTCTATAAGTGGTCCTGTTCCAATATCACTAGCTCCACAGAAGAAACGCTTTGGAAAATAACCTATTTACCAGGGTGAATCATTAACTTAGCCTATAGAGTAGAGTCCCATACCTCAGTGAGCGTTCAATGATATACCTTAATAGCATCCAACACAGGAGTCTAAAGCTCCTTTAGCTCTACGTCCAAGGCTAACCAACGCCTTCGCTCAGCTAGGAAGACAATTCACTAGGGGAAAGAGAGAGGATGGGATAGGGATAGGAACCAATAATTTGTTATTAATTTCATATGTATATGTTTTATTGAAACTGTTAAGTTGATGCATTTTTACATTTTGTAATGAATTACATATACAATGCGTACATATACAAATTTACAACTTCGAATATGTGAACAAAAAATAACAAATGTGTAAAGAAATAAACATTTAATATAACTTCTCAATAAATTACAAAATTGCAAATACATATATAGAATATCAAGCATCCCCCTCTAAAGCATCAAAATAAATTAGATGAAGAGGGAAAAAGCTAATGTTAGCATCATAAATGCAATGTTGAATGTGATGAAATATGTATTGGTTTTGATAATTTACCATTATCGCGTTGATGTAGGTACGTTCTTCTATTATGTTCCCCCCCACCCGCTCCACAAAGTCTACATGTGATTTGATCTAAACGCTCCTTAATGTCCATCTCCATGTGGTATCTTTTCTACCTCAATTTTCCCTTCTTCCGTGTGAGGTCTTCCCTTGGGTGGAGTGCTAGAAAGTGTATTGGCTCCAATTTAACTTGTCACCTATAGGCATGGAGTGCATCCTATATGTGTGCTCTTGATGTGTCCATTTGTACCAATCAGGTATAGAGTGCTTCATATCAAGCTTAAGTGAGGCATCTACTGCCTATACGTGAGATCATGGAATTTTATATATTTGCTAATTTTGGCAACTGCATGTGCTGTGGGCAAAGTCAACAACGTGTGTTCAACCTCCTCCCCTTAACCCATTGGCGATGCGACGACTACTGGTGAGGACTTCAAAAACTGTATTATGTCTGCTATAGTCGATGACCCTATGGTTGCTAGCTTGTGAACTTCATCGATCGATTTTTTAGGTTGCATATTTTGTGAAAATTCTACCATTTACAATATTCTTCAATGCCTTTATATGCTTTTCGACAAAGTACCCCACATGGTTATAGAATATCTTCTTCACTAAAGTAGTCATAGGTAACCCCCGAGCCCCATTCAACACGGAATTATAGCTTTCAACAATGTTAGAGGTCATATATCCAATCTGATAGTAACTGTCATGAGCTAGAGTTCACATATCCAATGGCACATCTTTAAACCAGTCCAATGCATTCGGCTTAATAATATATACCTACTCCATTACAAAATTTAACTTGCGAGATTATGCTTTCAACTTGACGTATGTGACCAACCTCTTACATTGCATGTTTTTATGTGCCGAGTTGAAGTTGCTTGCAACGTATCATAGGTAAAACCGCTACACTGTAAATAGAGGTTGTCATTCATTCGCTTCTTCTTAAACTGCTAATATGATGCTTACGTGTCTATCTGAAATGAGGCAAATGGTTTCATGACCTTCATGATCATCGACAACATATTCTTTCAATTTCCTTAAAAACCAATCCTATGTCTCAACTGTCTCCCGATCAACTAGAGCAAATGCCAATAGAAGTATATGGTTGTTGCCATCAACACCACAAGCAACCAGCAACTTGTGAGTATACTTCCTGTACAAAAAAGTGGCATTAATAGTAACGACTGGTTTAAAGAATCTCCATGTTGCGATGTATAGCCCAAATGCCTAGAATACGCACTTCAAAGTAGATGCACTAGGGTTACTCAATCTGCTATACTCCTAATTAATTTATGTTCCAGGATTTGCATTTTCTATTGCATTGAGAAGTTTAAGAAGTTCATTATAAGACTTCTCCTAGTTCCCTTACATGTGCTCAATAGCCCATTTCTTCCACTCCTAAACCTATCTCCTGCTAATCCTCTAGCTAAATTCCTATTTGAAAATAGAAGTCAACTCGGTTATCTTCATATCCGGATTGTCCCTAAGAAGATTTACAAATCAACTAGTAAGGAAACTGTAATCTAACTGTGGGTGATCCTGACTAATTAATGGATTATTGCATGTGTGTAGACCCTCGAATCTCATTACCATGAACATGCCCTCCAACTTCTTTTAGGCTTGAAGCCTCCATATACAACCGTCATCCCTTCTCAAATAGTAAATAGACCATAGCACTGGACTAGATTCTACAATAGTGAAGTTGCAATGGTTCTTCATATGGTAAGAATTTACTACTTGAATCACATCTACTTTCATTCTGAATCTCATGCCCTTATAGAAATCGCCACTACTGCTCAAATTATTGCAAATATTAGTTTGCTTCTACTAGAAATAAATGTAACCATTATCACCCCAAAAATTGTAGTATAGAATAGGATCTCTAATTGTCATGCTTGGTGGTTCAGCTTACTTTAATTGATATATTGGTCATCACAAGTGGGTATGTACAGTTGAAGAGTCTTCTTTTGGTACTTCATCTCTTTCATTCTCACTTTCCTCATTTTCCTCATTGAACTCTCCTTGTTATCTCTACTCTCCTCTTCAACACCCATTCCACTATTGGTGTCTATTGTAGCCTTCGCTCCCACATAAACCATGTACAGATCTCGTGTGTTTGGTCGCTGTAATACTGGAGTAACTACTTTATCTATTTCATCTTCATTATTCACTTCCATTAGGGTTAGAATTGAGGGTTGAAATGTCGACGGCTCGGGTTGCAATGTCATGTGGCTAATGTGGTTGACTGCTTCTATCGAAGTATGCCTTACTGAGCCTAGTGCTACCCCCCCCCACCCCCCCCCCCCCCCCACCCCCCCCCCCCCCCAAATCATAAGAAATTCCGATGTACAATTGTTGTATGCTATGATCTTCACATGATTAAACCATTTCAATAAAATTTTCAAAATCTTTGTCATCTCTGATTGTCATCAACGTATAACATGTATTGCCCCTATAAAACATAGGATGTATGTAAATTATCTTAACCCTCACTTCAGTTGGATCGACTTCGATGTTACGACATATTTTGTATAAGAATTCGTTGTAGTTGCCATTTTTCTTCATTTTTAACATATTTACCGGATCCCTATCATATTCCGTCCTCCAATTACTAGCTACAATATTTTCAAACACATAGATCATCAATTTCATGTAGTTAACCATTCTTTCCTTATCTATAGTATATATAAATTATGAGCTTTTAAAAAATATGACAATTTCTAATAACAACATTATAAAAATTTGTAATAAAAAAAATTTTAGTAACATTTCAAATTAAAAAAATTTCCCATTATTTTCAAACGATTTTTTTCTAAAAATTTGTTAGCTATTATTTTTAATAACATTTTCGCTACTAAAAATTTCAATAATTTTTACATCATTTTACAACACTATAAAAATTATTTTACATTCCAGATATTACAAAATTTCATCACAATATTGTTTTTTATATTTTCAATAACAACATTCTTAAAATTTGCACACAAAAAATTTCTGTATCATTTATAATTATAATTATAATTTTATTTTTTCACATTATTTCTAAACAATTTTTTAAAATATTTTTTCAAAATTATTTTTTAATAATATTTTTTCTGCTAAATATTTCAATAATTTTTGTGTTATTTTATAATGCAATAAAAATTTTCCACATTCTACATATTTCACATTCGTCATAGTAACAAATTCTCACTCTAATGCACAAATTAGCATCACATGTTATGTATTACAACATTTATATAAATTATATTTAACAAACTAAAACCTAACAGTAGGTAGTAGTATTTTCCATAAAATATAACATTATAGTAATATTTTCCTCAAATATTACATCAAACACATATAAAAAAAATCAACTTTTCTAAAAAGAAAAATACCACAATCGATTATTTGTTGAGAAAATACTTAGATCTGGGTAAATTACTTCAAATCCTTTCCTTGCTCTGCAGAATCACTTCTTCTTTTTTTTCTTCTTCCTGTGTGTGAATGGAAAAAAAAAAATAGATCTGATATGACTAGTTTATTTTGCTTATGTGGAAAATTTTACTCTATTACTATATTTATATTTTTTATTTTGCGTATTGTTATCACGTGATTTTTGCTTTTACATCAATGATCAATGTAAAAGAGGATAAAAAATTAGATGGTGGGATTGAAGCAAGGTCTGCGCCTTGCAATACAATTTTGCTTAAAGTCCATGCCTTTAGTACAAATTGTACTGAAGGCGTTTACATTTTCGAAACCTATTTTAGGAATAATTATTATGGGTACAATATTTATGTAATTGTTTTTTAAATCACAATATTTAAGTACGTAACCCTAAAAATATATGTAAAAGCATAGTAAAAAATCAAATAAAAATATATAATTTTCACAATTATCAACCATACTTATATACATGATTTAATCCCCCTCCCTCTCACTACAATCTAGAATGTGAGCATCTCCTTTGATTTGTCTTTATCTCAAAATAGTTACCATTAGTAGGCCATCATGTAACATCCTCCAAACTATTATCTTAATTTTGGGTGGAAAAATGCTATGTAAATATCATGTTCAATTACACATGACTCATATGTATGTTCTATACCTCATTGTAGGTATAGATCTAGCGGATAATAGGTTCTTAACTGAACAAATTTAGAGCGTGCCAATGAAGTAACAAGAGTATTATACATTGATGACTACAATGCATGAACCATGAAAGGATGTTATTTTACTAGTTAAATTTGGGAAAATAGGTTAAAACCTTAATTTTAAGAAACTTACTGAATAGTTGTAATGGCTTTACACGTTAAATTAAATGTTCTCAAATTTTAAATATTCTGATTTTGAAAGACTAGTATCCCATTTAAAGCTTAGGTACACTCGTAAATATTGTACTTTTTAATTTTTTTGTAAATATTATATATGTAAAAGTTAATTACTAAAATAGGTTTTGAAAGCATAGACTCTGTTTTCAACTTCTTTTTTTTTTTTTTCCAAAATTTGCAAAATTAAAGGTATAAACCTGGTTTGTACCTTCATGTAAATTGCTTAAAGGCGTGAACAACATTTGTGCCTTTAGTGTAATTTTTAATTTTTATTTTTTACACTTTGACATATGGAAACATAGCAATTTTATTCTTATAAAAATATTGAATGGAAACATAGTTTGGTCCTGGTTATAGTATACTAAAATTAGTCCTTTTTTATATATATATTATAGGTTGCATGACTCTAAATGAGTAAAAAGTTATGACCTTTTAAAGTTAGAAAAGAAAATCGAATAGTTTTAGTTTTTTTTTTTCAACTTTGAAAGATTATATATTTTTTTTTTAATTTTCTAGAGTTACGAAATTCATAATATATTAAAAAAGATTGATTTGAGTATACTATAGATATGACCAATTATTTTTGTGGTAAGTGATGATGGGTGATGAAGGTAGCATTTGATGGCCAATAATAGTAGTTATGGCCATAAAAATAATTTAAATAGATAATTAAAAAAAAAAACTATTTCTATACTTTGAATAGAGAAAATAATTTTTTATTAGCTTTTTTCATAATGGCTAATTATTTTAAGTAGTAGCAGCCAACGTTCTTTTTCTCTACCATCACTCACTATTGGAAGTCATTACTAATAGTGAGTTGTTATATTATTACAATAATATTTAACAATTTAATAATGACAAATATAAAAAAAGATCTTGGAAAAGTTTTCGATGGAGCAAAACACAACCAAAGTTTCAGGTCTATTTTGGTGCGATTTTCAGTATTATCCTTTTTTTTTTATTATAGTATTAACTTTCCTTCATAAACTATACTAATTTCTAAAGATCTTGTTATTATTGAGTTTTTTTCAGTTGTTACAATTGAAAAGGAAAGATTTGATTTTAGTCTATTTTATTAAAAGACCAACGTTTAAACTATAGAGATCTTAATTTTCGCTACTAAGATTTGAATACTGGAATATTACCGGAGGATTATTATTTATGGAGTACAATTTTCATTAACATTGTCATTTGTGACCAAATCATTGACGCACTTTTATGAAATTGTGGTTGTCGGCCATCTCCACCAATGAAGCTTCTAAGAGAAAGTACCCAAAAAAAAAAAAAAGTCATCCATAGCAAAAACATGTTTTAAGCGGTATTAAAAAAATAAAAAAGAATAGCAGAAGAATAACTGATTATAATCATATTATTTAAAAATATCTTTTTCTTGGTAGAAATTTATTCTAATAATTTTCCTGGACTACCATCATAAAGTACTGTATGTCACTTATCATTATTTAAAAATATCTTTGCTTTTGTTAGTTTGTATATAGCTGTTAATATGTAATAGAATAATATGTTCGGAAAGTAATAATTATTATAAAGAGGAACAGAAGTATTAAATTAAATATATGCTTTGGGGCTATATAAGAAGAAAAAGAATAAAAGCTTCTTGGTGATGACAGATTTCGTCCCATACTTTGTGTATAACCCCAAATTAGTCATTCTTCTATTTAAATGTTTTTAAGTTTGCTTCAGTAAACTTATATGAAAACAAGTTCGAAGACCTAACTCATAAGATATATAATTAAGAAATAGTTACAAAGATTATTTTAAAATTGGTTCTTGCATATTACTTATTATTCAGAGCAGTATTTGTTTTAACCAAGTTTCAGCAGTCGGTTCTTTGAGCAAATTATGTAAACGTAACTGACATGTGCATAAAGAGGATATTTTCTTAAACAAATCTTTGCTAAATCAAGATAATATATGAGTACATTATTCCGTCATAAAACAAGATAAAATATTAGAGTCATTTTCAGGAAAGTATATCAAATCGTTTTGTGGACATTTTGTATCTAGATGAACATATCATGTCTTAATGGCTAGACAATTTACAAAAACGATACTAGATGAAGATAGAAAAAATTAATATATTTTGTGGTTTTGAGAAACTCTCGACTAAAACTCAAAGGATATCTAGCCAGATCAAATCTTTTTAAGAAATATGATGTGTAGATTTAGATACACAATTCTGTAACAAAGGTTCTGCATGAAATTAAGGTTTCCTATGGCTCGAGTTGAAGAAGAGGATGGTTTAGGGTTTGAAAGAGTTCCGAAGAATAAAAAAAAAAAGAATCTGGAACTAGGCAACATGTTTTTCTGTTGTTGTATCTAAAGAAGATATTATGGGATATGTCTCATATGCCTATCAGCAATATGGTAATGGATGGACGAGGGCCTGGGCCAAGGAGGGCCTCTCTGTAAAAGATAGTTGGGCTGCTCAACGACTTTTTCAATATGGTTCAGTTTTCCTTTTATACTAAACCAAATCATACCATAAATATAACACATTGCTTCGATCCAAATTATATGTCTCATTTTAGGAATTTGTTCAAACCATCAAACCTTGATTGGTTTGATTTATGGATTAAAACATATTTTATAATTCAAGAAAGTATATTATGTAAAATACTAAATTTGTTTAATAATAACATTTATTGATATCATATAAAAAGTTGATATATATAAAATCAATATTTATATAACTAAGAAATTTCAAATATGTACTAATAGCTAATTTTATTCCAAAAACTAACATATTATATGAATAAAATATGTTAATTTTAGCGTATGAATTAAATATGTTAGTTTTAGGAATAAAATTAGCTATTAGTACACATTTGAAATCTCTTGGTTATATAAATATTGATTTTATGTACATCAGCTTTTTATATGATATTAATAAATATTATTATTAAAAGAATTTGTACTAATAGCTAATTTTATTCCTAAAACTAACATATTGTATGAATTCCTATTATATATATATATGCTTAATTATGGTAATAAAATTTTAAGATATATACATTTTAATAAATATAAACTAAAAGTTATTTTTGTTAGTCCCAGATTAAGTAATCATGAGGGGAGGAGTGAATTGATTACTTATAATTTTTTAAAAAGTTTTCCTAATTAAAGCAACTCCTTTGACTATTTAATTTAAATATGGCATGAAAATAGAATAATTAAAACATAGTTAAAATTGTAGAAAATGAAAAGGTACGGAGAAGAGAATTGGGCAAGTAAATTATAGAGATTTCACCTTGTGCATCAATCCTTTAAATTATTAAGAAAATTTTAATTTTTCTTCATTTATTTTTTGATTTTCTAACTCCTAGTCAAATTCTTAATGTATTTATTCTTATACACTTAATAAACTCATTAGAATCATTTAGGCTATTTTGTTATCATCAAAACACTTTAAAGAGGACCTAACTTCTCCCCCCCTTTGATGATAACAAAACCCTTTCTCATAAAACAAAAACCATTTAATTCTAATTGCTACAGGTTAGTTTCATATATCATAAAATGAATATCATAGCTTTCAACATTCCCATTTCACAACATTTATGTATCATAGATCATAGCTCATAGTTCACAACATGACATCATTCACAACATATCACCAATCAAATATATCATAGCATTCTATTTTTTTTTCTTCTATACTCTCCCTTTTTGTTGTCATCAAATAACAAAATTCTCCTTCAACATGAATTATATAAAATACAATAAGCTAATTACATTTTAAGAAATTAACTGAAATTTTATCATAAAATATACAAGAGTAGTCTTCATATTTGAATACATTCATTAGTGATCTTAAAACAAATTCTTTAAAACTAAGTCCCAAACCATAAATTACGTGAGAAACTAAGCTAAAGTTATCATAACATAATCTTCATAATAGAAACTAAAAAAAAAAACTTTTAATTGTTGTTAGGAAATGATTCTATTTCTTCTTTACAACACTTCTTTTGTATCTTCTATGAGGTCTAGAAGTATGTGTTGAAGGTTTGCTCTTGAAATCTTCTTGTGCAAATTGAATAGGAATGACCCATCCTTCATTTAGTTCTATTTTAGCTTGATTTCTTTGCTCTAAGGGTTCAAATGATTGATGCGGTGAGGCTCTTGTCATTTTAGGATTCTTGAGAGACTGAGATTAATTAGTATCTATAGATTTGACTACTTCATTGTTGGGTTAAGGTGAAGAGAGATTAGGCTCTAGTTGGAGATTGTTTTTTAAAAAGGAAAAGATTGCGATTGAGGTTGGAACTCTCTATCTGATTGATTGAAGAACCACTTAAGTTTCATTGACATAATTAGCAATATATCTTCTAATTTATCCATCAGAATTAAATTTTAGTTCTTTGTAATGATTTCCAATTTTTCATCAATCATCTTTTCAAGCTTTGTTTTCAAAATTTTCTTAAAAATTCTAAGATCAAAACTTGTTGAGGCTCCATTAGTACCTATTTTCTTCAAAACAATATCCTTTGAATTGAAATTAGACCCAATCTTAGCATTTTCTCCTTCTTTTATCCCAAAATTTCCTTTAGTCATAGGCTATAAACTACTCCTCTTCTTTTTCTTCTCAAGTTTAAGTGGTTCTTTCTCTTTCCTCTTTTTCTTATCTTGCTTACTTTCATCCACACTATCCCCCCCTTAAGTTTGTGCACTCAAATCCTCCAAATCTAACTTTCTCCTTTTGTGTTAGGAATGCACATAATATGCATTATCATTAGCATGCCATAATTTGTTTTTAACAGGAATATTCATATGCTTAAAAATAGTTTTTCCTAATTTCTTAATTGATTGTGGTGCTTTAGAAACATTTGGTAATTTAACCTTTTTGAATTCAAAAAGTTTCATGAGCACACTACTATAAGGCATGTTTCTTTTATTTCTCCATAGATGCTTGATCATTTAGGTAGCAATATCAACTCTCCTTTTCTTTTGCATTGCCAAAATGATGAAGGCATCTTTTTGCGTCATTATAGTTGTGCTTCCCTTCTTTGGTAAAATATAAATAATCAATCCTTATGTAAAATTCTCACAATTAATTCAAAATCAAGAATAAATAGATCTTTCCTTTTTAACACTTCAACTTCATCATTTAATTTTGTAAAAATTTCATCTTCACTCTTTACTAGATTAAGATAATCATTTACTTCAGCCATCTCAAAAAAATCTACAATATCTTTTTTTATAATCTAAATTTTCTTTCCTAAGACTCTTGAACTCCACATATTTCTACAAGACACATCTAGGTTCTTATAAAATTCTACAATCAGTTCTCTAAAAATAGTTACTCTTTAATCACAAATCTACTTGCAACTTGTATGATCTAAAATTTTTTTCTAATACAAACCATTCTTTTTAAAGAAAGTAAAATCCAAATAAGAGGATTTGATGATTTATACCTTCATGGAGCAGTCTTTCACGGAAGCATAATATCTCTTTTCATGAGGCCCTAGGTTTACTATCATAGGATGAACGACTTGCTTCTTTTCTAGTGTGAACTAGTTTTCTAAGAAACTTCAACATTTTTATCAACATTTTCGTTTCTTGTGGGTTTCTCAATGGACATATTTTTATTAGCTTCATCAACATTCTTAGTTTGAGGGTTTTGATCTTGAGGTGTTTCACTAATTGTTTTCTATAAATCAGTGGGTTCATCGACAATGTTAATAGGTCTAGAGGAAAGTTTTGTTCTAAAGTTTTGATTTTAAATCCTATTTGATTTTCTTAGAGCCATGGTAGTTTAGGTAGAGAGAAGAAGAAGATGGTGACAAGGGTATCTTTTAGAATATTAAGAAAATGAGAATGAGAGGAAAAAGTAGAGAAGAGAGAAATTTACATTAAGTTGAAATATTTGATAAGTGTGAGGATAGAGAAAAATACAATTGGATGAGACAAATAAGAGATATGATTTTTATTATTTTATTTAGTTTTAATATTTTGTAAACACTTGCAAACACATATTATCTAGCATGGTAAAAAATACATGAATTAACATCACAAATAACTAATAATTTTAAATATTATGTTATAACAAAATAATATTTTTAATTATAAGTAAAATATAACTATATATTTTTTATAATGGTTTGGTTCAGTTTTCTCTTTAAATCAATCATAATTTTTTGGTTTTGTTTAGATAAAAATTTTTTGAAACCAAATTGAGGGGGAAAAGAAAAACCATATTTTTAGTTTGATTTGGTTCAATTTGCGAATTAACTCAGTTTAGTTGATTTCCTTTAGTTCCTTTAACAAGCCAAGCAATGTATAATGGGCACGTATTAAGCATAATATTAGCAACATATAGTTAGGGTGATTTGTCACACATTGAATTGCATATACAACATGTTGAGCAATGTTAGATACATCAAGTTGCATTTCCGTTGGTTCGACGATACTCGACCTAATTCATACTCAATAACCAACTCGAATGCTTAAACCTAGTCTCTAGTTTTTTTTTTTTTTTTTTTTTTTTTGCTAATTCTTAATTAGAAAAAAAGGAAATGGAAGAATAAAAAATGGATTTTTTTTTAGTTTTTTCTATAAATTTTACAAATAAACAAAAATAAATTGATTCTTTTTTCAAAAACTAAGATATTGTGGTTCTTTAAAAAAAAAAAAGTTATAGGAAAAAAACACCCTATATACCTTACGGGTTATTGTGGTATATGTCATTACCAACTTACTAATTTTTTTTCTAAAGAAAGAAATAAAGGTGAGTAGATATAGAATGATTAGGTATGTGGTCCTACTTGTATCTTATTTTGTAAGATACCAGTTATCAAATTTTGGATTAGAAACCTACCCTCTAATACTCTAGAATTTGTATCTGATATAAATAAACCTACTCTCTAACAAATGCACTAGATCATGTATACAATATATTACTAGTAAGACTAGGTCAAATCTAAAAGGACAAATTAATTACTAGTAATTCCTTTTTCCTTTATTATCTAACCTTCAAATTAAAGTTAATAAACCAAAAACTAGTAAACTAAAACTAAAAATAAACTAAACTAATTTAATTAACCTAAACTAACAATTAATAGTAATTAAAATATATAAAAATGCAAAACCACCATGTTCAAACCTGATTTCCCTAGGATATCGATATAAATCTATTCCATTAGTCTCATCTCAATTTCGTTAGACTATGGAATTTTTTGAATTAAACTAATAACTCTTTTAAGATTATTAATTTCTAATTCTTGATTGTTAATTGAAATCTTTTCTTAATTAGAGCCCGCTAAATTGCATTATTGTTTTATAAATTCTACTATTAGGTTTGATCTTAATTTAAAAGATTTTATGTCCTCTTATCTGAGATTTTATACAACTTCTTCTAATTATGCAAATCTATTCATATATAAAATCTCTTGATCTCTATATCTAAAATCAGATAATATAAATTAACACTCTAGAAATATTAATTTATAGAAAATAAAAGCATAAATAATTGGATCACAATGAATTGGAAATCATAAACTGAATAAAGAAGCAAGAATTTGATTACATAGCTCTCCTAGGGTTTTAAATGTCTAACAACTAAGCTAACTAAACATAATATTCGAATAAATAGAAAAGTAGAATTCATTATAAATACCCCTTTTTAATCTCCTGGATGTTGCACTCCTGACTCTTAGTGTTGTTGCTTCCTTAAACTCTATAATGCTCTCCAAAGAATGGCAAAAGTCTCCTTGATTCTTGTCTTCAATTTCTTAAATAGTATGGCGAAATTTGCAAGGCAAAGTTGCAATCATGGTCATAAACATAGCCATGATCCCAACTGTGAACCTCTTGGCTTCAAAACTCAACTTTTAATGAGCATAACAAATTGATGGGTTGGCTCATGGGTGTGACCTTGATTGTGTTTCTCTTTGATCACTACTTCTTTATAGAATCACGGTTGAAGTTCATGGGTGATGATCTAGAGCATGCTCCTTGTCCATGCTTCCCATCTTCTTCATTTTAGCTCTAAATTGTGTGAAACTTAAATTTCTTCCTTTTATTTCAAATTACCTCTTCAAACCATAAAAATCAAAATATAAATTAAATAAGCATAAAAATTGGTCAAAACAAAAATTTAATTAATAAGAGCATGTTAAAATTAGCTAATAAAATGAGTATAATTAAGCACTATCAATAGTCTATAGAATGTACAAGATATAGAGAATCTTATGAAACCTATTGATTTTTTCAATCATCTCATAGATTTTAAGTTTATGTAATATTAAAAAGTAACATATATGTGATTGCAAGTTATTCCATATGCAAAACTAATGGAATATGTAGCAAAACTTGTAGAAATTGTAACTAAATCTATGATGTCAAAAAGGATTTTTTTTTTCTATCTTCATTATTTTAAGTTTGTGTGATATTAAAAAAAATGAAAAAAATTGTAGCCAATCGAAATGAAAATTACCACTTAGAGAGAGACAGCAAGTTTTAGGTTTACGAATTGTATTGAGCATGGACTATTCGAAATGAAAATTACCACTTAGACAGAGGTAGCAAGTTTTAGGTTTACAGTTTGTATTGAGCTTGGACTATTTCTTTCTAGCAAAAATATGATTTTGTTATTATTTTATTTGGAACTTATACCTTATATATTTTAGAGTAAAGATTGTAAAACCCTAAAATTTCAAAAAATTATATAAAAAATTAAAGAAAATAAATAGAAGAATAAATCATCCGAAACATAATTTTTAAATAATATTAGGTTAAATAATGAAATTAATTTAAATTATAAATCTAGAAATTTTAAATGGAAATTTGGGGTAAAAATTTATGTTTGGAATAATCAAATTAACTTAGACGTAAAATTTCGTAATAAAACACTAAAAATATGAAATTTAAAGATCTTCTCGTACGTAAGCCAATTATTAAAAGAGAAATATAATAATATATATATATATATATATATATATATATACGTAAAAAAAGCTAACAACCGTAGTAGGGACGTGATCGGCCGTCACGTCACCATCACATCACGTCCTGTCCGACACCGCCTGCTCCCTCTCTCTTCCCGTTTCTGCCCTCTCTCTCTCTCTCTTTCTTCCTTTTCTTTTTCTTTCCTTTTCTTCTTCTTCTTCTTTCGGCTGTTTCTTTTCTTCCTTCCTTTTCTTTTTCTCTTCTTCTTCCTTTCTTCTTTTGCTGGATCGCGTCTTCTTCCCTTCCCATTCTCTTCTTTTCCTTGTCGACCAGCCACCGTGCTTCTCTCCTCCTCCCGGATCTTCTTCTTCTTCCCTTCTTCTTCTCTAGTTGCATCATCTTTTCCCTTGATTCTTTCCCAGACCCGTGTAGCTTCCCCTTCCTTCCTTCATCCTCATTGTTTTTATACTCCCCGACGAGGTGTGTTTCCCCTTCATCACTCTCTTTGTTAAACCCTTTCCCCTTCAACTTTGACTATGGCAACAATTGTGGAAACCTTGATCGTAGCAACAACAATGATGTAACCTCAATAACCACATCGACAACGGTCATGATGAAAAAAGCGACGACAATGACGAACGGTAGCGACAATAACCACTGCCTTCAACAGCTGCAATGATGGCCTTCAATAGCAATGGTGGTGATAGATGGTGTTTGTGTGTACATGAAGAAGTGTGTAGGTGTGTGAAAAACCATGATTGGTAGCCACTCAATGATGATAAGCTCGACGAGAGCAATAGCTGCAGCGATGACCGTGGCGACGATAGCAATTGTGACGACTTCGACCCAGTAACAATGGCCACCACAACGACAACAATGGCGTTCGCGACAACGGCTTGACGTTGTGTTGCCTCGTCTCCTTTCCTGACGACGGCAAGCGATGATGATGATGGCAACCGTGGTGACGAATAGTAGCGATGACCCTAACTCCGGTGGCAATAGCGACCGCAATATCCGACGCAACTCCGGTGGCAACAGCAATGGTGACGGCAATGAAACAGCAACGACAACTTGAACGGTGGTAGCCATGTCGGTAGCTGCGACGATCGCTACGTCAGCGGTGACAATTCCTCGCTGGCATTTGCAGCAACCACCATGGCAGCAGTGGCACAGCGGCGATGGTGACAGTGGTTTCCAAGTCGAGTCCGTGTCGTCTCCTTCCTTGATGACGGAGGCAACGACGATAGTAGCAAGTAGAGGAGGAAAAGAAAAATGAGAAAAGGAGAGAAGGAACCGAGGTGCATGGTGTGTGCGGGGGAGAACAACAACAGTAATGGCGGCAATCCAACAGCAATAGTGGGCTGTTGCGATGGGAAGGGGGAGAAGGAGCAAATGTGTGTGTATGTGTATGCCGCGGTGAAGGGTGTGTGTGAGAATGTGTGGGTGTGTGCGAATGGAGGCCGTGTATGTGTGTTTGCGTGAATGTGTGTGGCTGTGTGCATGGATGAGGGTGTGTATGTGTGTGTGTGTGTAGAGGAAGATGTGTATGTGTGATTGAAGGTGTGTGAGTTGTGTAAGGATGCATGTAGGTGCAGGTGAAAGTGTGCACGGTGTAAGGGTGTGTGGTGGTGTGCGGAATGTAGGAGGATATATGTGTGTGTATGTGTGGTGATGGGTGATGTGTGATGTGTGATGTGTGTAAGAATGTGCATTTATGAGGATGCATATGGTGTGTGTGTAGGAATGTGTATGTATGCGTATGCGTAAATAAGGAGGTGTATAGATGTGTGCGGAGATGAAGATGTGTATGTGTGTGTGTGAATGGAGGATGCGTGTGTGTGTGTCAGAATGAAAGTGAGTAGTGTATGTGAAGATGGTGTATGTGATGGTGGGTGTGATGCCTATGGAGATACGTGTATGTATAGGTGATGGTGAGTAGTGTATCTAAGTACATATGTATGTGTAAGAGATGATGTATGGTGGAGCTATGCGAGTATGAATATGGGAAGTGTGTAATGTTTGTAGAGTATGTGGGCAAGTATGTATTGGTGGTGTGAAGTATATGTAGGGCATATGTGTATATGTTTGTGATAGTGGTGTAGAAGGTGAAAGAAGCAGGTGTATATGTATGTATAGGTACGTATGTGGTCTGTGAAGTGTATGTATATGGATAAGAAAATGTTGGTGCATGTGGTGTGTGGGAAAGGTTGGTGTATGTATCATAGAAGCATGAGTGAGGATGAAAACTAATAGAAAGTATGAGGAACCTATAGGTGAAAATATCAACAAAGAAGAGAAGAAAGAAGATGATACAAACCTTTAAGGACTGCTAAATCCTGCGGGTTATCCTACAAGTAGTTCATTGGAAGATATTAGAAACAATTAAATAAATGAAAGGTTCAAAGATGCTTCATGGATGAGAGAAGCGTCTATGATGGTGTAGATGGTAAAGGGAGTAATTCAAGCAACATCCAAGATGATGGCTTGGGAGATATTTAGAAAGAAATGGAATTCATAATGGAATGTTCAAAGGATGTTGAAGAAGATCATTCTTGGCTAAATACCCTAATGCAAGATCTTTAGTTGTCCTTTCTAATAGTATCTTACATATGTGGAAGAAGGAATTCCAAATTTGGAAAGTTGAAGACATTCCATTGCTCGACTTCTACACTAGGAAAGCGGATAGTCTATCACAACAACTTAGGGTGTTGGAAGCACAAATTCCAAGGAAGTTCAACATTCGAATCTTGTTCGCCTAAAGTTCCTTAAGGAGGAAGCTTTAAGCCTTGCCATCAACCACAAGACGAGCAGAGTACACATATCAGGTGCTAGAAGACTATCAAAGTTAAGTGTAGATGTGACTTTTAATGATTGGGTTGAGGAAGCATCGCAGAAGGATACTAACTTTAAGAGGAATGCAAAGGAGTTACCTATTGGAATCGCTTGACTTCGGCTAGGACTACGACAACCCTAAACAAGTGAGTGAGAAACTTAATGATATGTTACTATGTTATGTTGAATGTTGAATGTTATGCATGTGAATTTGCTGTTTGTTGTGTTGTTATTTGATATGATTGTTATTGAGTTAGATTATGCAGTAGGGAATAATGAGTTAGGTAAGAAGTCATGAAGAGTATAGAGGAAGGAATGGTTCAAGGGTTTAGGTGTCATTACCTTAATGATAGCACTTAGCGCCATATCGCTAGTGCTATAACTATAAGCCTAACTCATGTTTTACAAATTATTTTCTTCTAAATCAAACCAAAATATAGAAACTCAGCTTTTTCTTCTATAGCTATCAAGTAGGTAAGCTTAGTTAGAATAGGGTGTATAGGTATCATTATGTTTACATGTCAGAGCTGGTTCCTGAATGTGTATATATATGCTTAACTAAACTTATTTTCATATTATATTTATGAAATACACTCATGAACCCAATCATACCAATCATGAGTGCAACCTTGGCTTTTACAACTCAATGACCATATTTTCTTACCTTCTTAAGTACGTAAGGGGAGATGTTTAGTAAAGTGTCTTCAATTAAAGAGATGTTGAGCACATACCTATATGTGTGAATATATATATATATATATATATATATATATATATATATATATATAGTATATACAAATGTTTTGAGGACATCAAAAGAGAATACAAGACGAACTTGTTGGCTCTCGGAAGTGAGAATGGTAAAGCACTTGAGAAGTGCGATGACATAGAGGTGTTAGAGATGATGATTGTAAATTAACTGCGAGTGGTTGGTTTGGCATGTAAAATAAATGATACAGAGGTGTTAGAAATGATGATTGTAAGTCAACTTGAGTGGTTTGACATTTAAAAGAAATGGCATAGAGAGGTGTCGAGATAACTTAATCTATTGAAAAACTGGATAGGTCTATGTCCACAGGGTCTGGGTTCAGTGTTTATCTTGAGTGATAAGAAAGACATGATTTGTGCTTATTGTGATGAGCACAAAATGGAATGTTTGATGTTTACCTCTGTGGTATGATTGAGAATTGATTTGATTTTATATGTTGTTTGATCACTTTAAATAAATCAATTAAAGTACGAATTGTACGATATTAAAACTTGACATGCATTTTCACGAGACATTGCATGAGACTGAAGGCCATCACTACTACAAGGCTCACCGGGGTAATCAAGAGGATTACTATTCCGCTAAGTGTGAACTAAGTGATTAAGGGATTGTCGTGCCTTGATGGTTCCGAGCCGGTCGGTCCTTGAGGGTTTTGCTCCATTTAGTGTAGAGAGGCACGAGAGCATTTACTGTTGAGTTAATAAAATATCATAATTAACAAAGTGATAAGATAAATAAATCGGGTAATGACCTGGGCACTGATGGTGGCTTTGGAATCCCCAACCCAAGGTCAAGGGAGGCATAAACCCTAGACTTTACGTCAGTTACCAGAAGACCATGTGGGATGTTGCATTCATATGGTTGTTTATGCATAACATATGTTTAATATTTTGATTTGAATTCACTTGCGTGCGCACATAGTATAGGTTTATTAGCTTGATGTGAATTTACTTATGTATACGTAGCATTGAAAGTGTTACCATCCCATTCACTGAGCTATAGTGTGCTCACCCTCTCACAGACTTTTGCAAGTAATGGTTACGAAAGCGTGGGGTGGGATAAGATGTGAAGTGTTGAGAGTTTTGGAAGACCAAAACAATCAAGTAAGATTTGTGAAGGATAGATTCACTTAAATGAAATGTTAGGACTCCCATGTGAATAAAATATGAAATTGAGAAACCTAGAGTTTATCCTATTTTACTTATTGGTAGGGGATACCGATTCTCTACAATCATGGTTGACCGTGGGGTACGAGATTCATAGTTGTATTTTATTATCCAATTATATGTACTATGATTAGTTATAAATGCAATTATTTATTTAGAATCTTACGATCTTTGACACGTAAGACTATCATCATGTAACGGGTGCACACGTGCTATGATGATTTTAGTGGAGACTTCTAGGCCCTCTTTTGGGGTGTGACAAAGATTCTAAGATAGATACAAAGTATGGAGACATCATACCCATTCCCTATCCTATGTAAGCTATTTAGAATCTATAATATAATCTTTAATATTTACTTAGAACCTAAATTGTCGAATAGGGTATAATTGAATACTCTATATAGTCGAGTTACTTGCTCACCCCTAGAAAGAACTACAACAATCTAACTCCTTAAAATATGCACATAAGCATCTAAATACGAAGCAGTCACAAAAAAAAAAAAAAAATCTTTTCCCAAAAAAAAAAAAAAAGAACTAGAAAAATTTTCTTGTTTCACAAAAATTAAAAAAAATATTATTTATCCTCAAAAATGAAAAATCCTTTCTTTTTCACTAAATATAAAAAATATTTTTCTTAAAAAAATTTCTCATTTTTTCTTGCAAATGTTATATAGTCAAATTCAAGAAAAAAAAAACCCTTAATTTACAAATCTTGCTTAATAGCTATAATGGTTTTACAAGATAATGCTCCTGAACTCTAAATTTGTTGTTTTAGAAAGACCAGTGTTGTAGTTAAAGTTGGTCCATCCATTCGATTTATCCTCTTTTAATGTCCTAACTTTTGGATGTGGTGGCTCTAGAAATTCTTTGAAAAACATTTTTTCTTTAAAAAATATATTTTACTTTTTTTTTGCACAGCAATTTATATTAAATGTGTTGGGCATAATGAACTAAAAATTGAGGAAAAAAATTAAAATTTCAAGCTTGATGTACTTTCAAAGACAGCGAACATAATGTTACACTCTTGGTATGGAATCCTTTTATATAAATGACTATTTGATGAAGCTACAAATGATGGTGCAAAACTCATTTAAAATTATAGGAAAAAATGCAGAGAAAGGGCTTGTATTTATGGATATTTTACAAAAAAAAGGGTCTAGATTTTTTTTTATCATGTGTTTTAGGGTTTGTGTTTATAAGATAACTTTATTTTAAGGCCTCCATCTATTTTTACTTTAATTTGATGTGCTATGGACGGAGACTCTAAAATGAGTATAATTCATAAGCATAAACCCTTGAACACATGGTTAAAAAATGTAGGCCCTTTTTTGTGAAATAGCACAAAAGTAGGCCCTTCTCTACATATGTCCAAATAAACCATAATTAAATAATAATGTTCATACTATATCTATAGCAACCAATGAATACATGTTACAAGAATATTATGGTTATGATGAATTTTAAAATAAACTATTATTTTAAATGGTATTGTATGTGCTTTAAAGCACAATCTACACATAGTGCAGGATAAATGATGATTATATATCAATTCATATTTAGAGTTAAAAACTTTATCTTTTAGGTTTTGATAATTATTTTTCTAGGTAATAATAATTAAAAAGATATTTAACTAAACTAATAATAGATGGATATTGTTGTTATCATTTGTAAAAAATGCATCTTTCATTGAGGTAATTAAACATATATTGAACTTAATAATACATATTATTTGGAATTTGGTTTGGTGATGATGTATATATAAAAAGAATGGAAATAAATAAAACATAAAAAAATATTGAGAAAAATAAAAAATAAAATATTACTTCTCATATACATAAGAATACCGTTGAAATATAAGATGTGATTGTCATTGGCATATGTTTTAACGAGGTTGAAAACTACAATTATATAAAATAAAATTTAATCAATATAATATTCTCATATGTATACGCACTAATTATATGATGTTATATCTAAAAAGTAAATAAAGAATAATATTTTATATGTGATAATATATATTTATATGAGAGAAAAATACAAATGAAGAATTCATATTTGTGTAGTTTTGCAAAAAAAAGGGCTTAAAAATTTCAATTATGGATTTAAGGGCTTGTGTTATTAAGTTATATTCATTTTAGCACCTTCGTTCACATTATATTAGATTCTTTTAATGATAAATGGATGGAGATCCCAAAATGAAGATATCTTATAAACACAAATCTTTAAATGTATAGTTGCAAAATTAAAACTTTTTTTTACAAAAAGTGCATAAATACGAATCCTTATTCTGTATTTTTTCCCTAAGATTGTAATATGTAGAGATATTTCAAGATGGTTATCCTCTGGTTTTTACGTCTTGTTTGAGAGTTTATTTGGCAGTTACATTTACATAAATGAGAGATTCATTGCAACATTTTATTTACATTTCTTTACAGAAATTTTAACTTCACGAGGTATGCAGATGCTTATCCTCAGTGGGTATCAAAAGCACAAAAAAAAGAAAAGAAAAGAAAAGATAAGAAAAGAAAAGAAAAATGAAATTCTAACTTTTATAGCGAATCAAAAGAGAGGTCGTAACTACTATGCTTAAGCAGAGAATGACACTTGATTATATGTAATGACAAGAAAAGGAGAATAGATAAAGATAGTCGAACTCTTTCAGTCATCATGTGTTAATTTCTCTTTCCCTTCTTCGCTTATATATTTTTATAGAGGTCAAGTTACAATTTCGCACATGCAGTGACTGTATAAAATTCTCATACACTTTAAAAATATTAAATGTTTCAAATTCCATCTAAAACCTATTTATTTCCATTCTAGGTTTTTTGTGGGGATATTTGAAATTTGATTGGACGTTTCATAAACTATAGACACAACCAATGTATAAAAACTATATATACAATATACTCAAAAATTAACAATTTATCATGACATGACAAATCACTCATTCCATGATTACGTTAACTTTTTTCCTTTTTTACCATCATGTAGAAAAAATTACTAAGAAGGATGCTATCAAGGAAAATAAAGCTAATAAATACATACAAGTAATTTAAAAAAAAATGATTTCTAATTTCGAGGCATAATATAATTTTAAAACAACTGTCACCTATCAATCATTATATTATATTCTTTGAAAGTCCTTAAGATCACCATTGACGCCTAGTTAATTTCATGCAATAGAATACCATTAAATTCTATAGTGAAATGTATTTGATTGAAGTAGTTATATGTATATAATGTACTTTCATGCTATGTATGGCTTTAGAAAAAGTGGCATGGAATAACACGTAAGAGGATAATTAAGAGTGAGAAATGAAAAGGAAGAGTGAGTAATCTTAAGAAGCTTGAATTCATACTTGATAGGTGGAAATGTTATGAAGTATTAATCCTATAGTTCTTAAAAAAAAGATAGCATATTTTTTATTCTAAGCTTTGTTTAATCTTTTGCGATAGCAATCTAATAACATGATAACATTTTTTTTTATGATTTTTTAATTTGTCAAATGAGGAATTCTTAATACTTATAGAATTTGGTTCTCAATATTGTCCATTGAATTACATTGGTGGTTGATGGCTAAGTAGAGTCTTGTTGATGTATCCTTTTTATAGGCTCCTCTTCAATCTAAACTTATAAAAAATCTCTTTAAATGTATTAGCTTTCCTTGAGAAAGGCTCAAAATAGATAGCCCGGCTAAATAATTATTGCTATAAGCCTACTCCATGAAATCTCTCTTAATCAGTTTAAGTCTATGGATTTAACTCCTAGGTATTATCACTCAACTCATAGAGTTAAACTCAGGTTATTACTAAACTTGAAAGCCCAAAAATCTAATTTTAGCCTTCTATAAATTCAATTACTCATAACTATAAACAGCAAAGTGATGATGTAGGAAGGATGGTAAAAATATAATTTTATGTTGACTTTCAATTTTCTAAAATTCAGTTCATTTCTCTCATTTGTGTTTTAAAGAATATGCTAAAAATTTGGGAGTTAAAGACCCATGCTCTTTATTCTAATCTTACATCTTATCCGAGCTCCGATGAAAAGAGTAAATAAATAAATAAAATTCAGCTATTGAACTTTACATGATTATTTTGTCCATCAAATTTTGTACGTTACATGGTCATTTTGCAACGATCCTTTCTGTCGATACCCATGTCACCCGCAAGATATTGAAATGGATTACAGTCCCATGCAGGCATTGACAAATCCACCCTGCTCGCGGACCTCAGACGGCAGATAAGAAAGGGAAAGAAACTGCGCGTGGAAATTTAACGAGGAGAAGACCATGCTGCAAGTTCTTTGAGGCTTATTTTGTATGCACTGGTAAAGTTTTGCGCGAATAACGCTACAGCAATAGCTACTATTTATTTGGCCATGCTGTCCGAAGTCCAGACTTAGATGTTGACACAAATCTGGAAGCGTGTCGACGGATGCAATCGAGTTCGAGAGAATTTGTTTCATTGATCTGATTCGTTTCAACGATCCAGATTTGATCTTTATGGAAGTAAGACAACGAAAATCTTGTAAACCTCTTAAGCAAATATTGATCCCCCGCATTTAGGTTGTTTGGATGTTTGTACAAGGGAAATCAGAGTTTGATAGGGTCTTCTAGATAGGGACTTCGGAACAGCTAAATGAACCTGGACATCAGATCCTACATCGTGGTGTGCGGACATCGGAAAGTGTTTGTTCTCAATAATGGGGCATAAGGAAGAAGACACGATAGAATTTGGGTGCATATGGAATGGCTGTAGAGGGGAAAATTGCTTTGTAGATAACTGGTCAATAATGCTTCTAAATGAGTTGATGTGCTTAAAATTTCAAAGCACTTGAGCATAAACCAATTGAAGAATTCAACCTAACCAAGTTCACAAAAATGGTGTGATGCCAAGTACCATGTGAACTCTAATTGTTTGAATCAAATTGCTCTGATATCAAAAGATGATATGCCTTGATTCCAAATCATAAGCACACAATACAAATGAGGAATCAATTACACAAATTAGGACTGAAAATGGCGTGATTAACTTGATTCCAATTAAGTCAAATATCAAATGGAACTATGAACAAATAAGTATGTGATTTTCAACGGAAAATCACACAATTACACTAAGATGCAATTTCAAAATTGAAAATGACCAAATCTAAAAATTACAACCTAAATCATGTGAATGAACAAGTAACCACAAATTGCACCTAGATATGACTCACTAAACACAATTTGTTAACAACAAAAGCAAGATTGATATGACTCACAATCTTTTCTTGTTGGTTCTTGCCACAATTTCACAAGAAATTGATAAGAGATCTTTGATTTGCAAGGAACACCCTCACGGCACAAAGTGTTTGTTTTTGTCAAAATATCAAAATCTCCCTAAAAAACCTTAGTTAGTAAGTATTTATATTTGCTCCCATTAGGGTAAAAAGACAACAAAAATTATAAAGATGCCACTTAAGTGGCTGAGAGCACAAATTACAAATTACAAAATAAAATGATCAGTTCTCATAAGCAACAATTACAAGTACAAATGGCCTTCAAGTGGTTGGTTTTTTACTTCAATTGAACAATTTGTTGGACCGGTTCTTCTTTGGTTTATATAGGTTCATGAATAACCCATAAGCTAAGCTTTAGCGAGTTTATTCATTGACTTGTAAAAACCGACAAGTATACCTATTGGAATGCATAACAAATATGTAATAGATAAGAAGTTACTAAACAAATATTTTTTGGGTCGGATTGTTTAAAGAGGACCCTCATGGCCAAATTTTGTAACCTTTTGGCTCTTGCCCTAATGATAGGTCCTGTAGGATTTTGATTCTTATCATCTCCTCTCGCTCTAAGAAGATTTGTCCTCAAATTTGATAGGTCAAATGCAATAGAGACTTTGTATCATCTTAGCAAGTTATCTATAAGAATATAACTGTAGTGTCCTAGTACCTGAGATACCACAGGAGGTAGTTGCTCTTACTCCTCCATCTCTAGGATATATCTCATCTGCAATATATATAATGGTCTATCATCCACTATGACCTCCCCTAACTTAAACTGTCTCACCAATAATGTCTTCTTCTTCCCTATTTCACTTATATATCTTTGAGGCTCTTGGCCCTCTGATGGTTTACTCATTTGCCCCTGAACCTTTTAGACCTTTGATGGTTGACACATCTGTTTCTGAACTGCTCGATCCTCTGAAGGTTGACTCATCTGACTATGAACCTCAGGAACCTCTGAGGGTGATATAGAGTTCAATATTATACATTTACCTTCTTTATGGAATACATATGTATTTCTGAAGTCATCATGTAAGACCCTCCTATCATACAACTAAGGTTTGCCAAGTAATATATGGGATGTATACATGGGAAGAATGTTACATTCTATTTCATCATGATGTTTATCCCCTATACTGAAAGGTACCCTAACTCTATGGGTTACATGGAGACTCCCCTACTCACTCAACCAATGTAATTTGTAGGGTTTTAAATGTGGGGTAGTTACAAGTTGTAATTTTGATATTAATGAGGCAGCCACAATATTAATACAACTACTGCTATCAATAATAAGAGCACATAAATTACCTTATACTCTACAAGATATGTTGAACAAATTTTCTCTCTACCCATCATCAATGGTTGGAAAAGAAGTCAAGGCTTGGCGTAGTACATTACTAGACAAATACAAATCATTTGACATGGTTGCTTACTAATTTCAACAAGCCAACAACAAACTCCACTACACACACTACGGCAACACACACTTGCACAATCACACTACACAAACTCTCCCATGGTTTACTTTACTTTACACCACAACAAACACACTTCTGGTCAACAACACCACCTTCTACACCACGGTACACATACACTTGCTATATTTCAACACATAATCAAAGGCAACAAACACCTTTACAACAACACTACTCTAACGCCACACAATAACCACTATAAAAGAAAAACATAAAACTCCACTTAACTTCACTCACACTTTTACACTTCAATTAAGGCAACAACAAGTAGAAGTATTATTAAACACTTCCCCAAATAGTAGGTTAATAATTCTAACTAAGCAAAGTGTTCAAGTATATTACTCACTAATAACTTCCATACTTTAATGCTTGCTTTTTTTGAAATTTAAATTTTAAATACTATAACTCTCTTCACTCAAGGCATATGTACACACTTCCAATTCTACGTGTAGCACCTTCTTCACAACCAACTCACAATAAGTTGCAACACTCTCCACAACAAAACTCTCAATATGTTGCAACACTCTTCATAACACAAACTCACAACAAGTTGGAACACTCTCCACAACAAAAACTCACAACATGTTGTAACACCCTTCACAACACACTCGCACCGCCATATACACACACCACAATCACAATGCAAGTTTTCAAACACCACTCCACTTCATGTGTAGCACCCTTCTCCTCAACACACACACATCACTTCACAGAAACAAATTCAAATACCACTATTAATGCAACTTTCTCCACAAATGGTAAGAAACAATTCAAATTCAAATAACATTTAATCGACTATTACATAATAACTTCTTCAACTTAAAGAATGTGTTTGAATTTCAAATAACTTCCTAATCTTACACAAGGCAAATATGAAAATTTGCAAATGACAACTTCAATTTCCGAAATCACTAACAAATAATTCGCTCTTCTTTGTCTTAATTTCCACTTCTCTGAAATAATCATAAAGGAGCACTCCTCCTTCCTCATGGCAAATTCAAGAAAACAAATGCTACCACAAGTACTCCATGTCCACTTCAACAATAACAATTAGAATGCAACAAAATCCACAATCACTACTACAAATCACTTTAACAATTTCGGATCAAGAAATCAACTTCAAGAACCCTAATTGTCAAATGAAGCTCACGTAATTCCCTTTTCTCAAATCCTATGCTCTAGTACTAATGATGTGCTTAAGGATTCCAAATTCACAAGCACACAATTGCAAATGAAGAATCAACTATACAAATTCCACAAAGTGGCATGATGAAATTGAAATCCGAATTAAGCAATGACCAAATGAAATTTGAACTAATAAGTATGTGATTTTTCAATGGAAAATGACACAATTACACTAGGAAGCAATTTCAAAATTGAAAATGACCAAATTTGAAAATTACAACCTAAATTACGTGAATGAACGAGTAACCAAAAATTGCACCTAGATATGACTCACTAAACATAATTTGTTAACAACAAAAGCAAGATTGATATGACTCACAATCTCCTCCTATTGAATCTCGCCATAATTTCACAAGAAATTGATAAGAGATCATTGATTTGCAAGGCTCTCCCTCACGGCTCAAAGAGTGTGTATTTTCAAATTATCAAAAATCTCTCTAAAAAACCCTAGTTAGCAAGTATTTATACTTGCTTCTATTAAGGTAAAAATACAACAAAAATTATAAAGATGCCACTTAAGTGGCCAGTTCCCAAGAGCACAAATTACAAAATAAAATGGCCGGTTTTCATAAGCAATAATTACAAATACAAATGGTCTTCAAGTGATTGGTTCTTCACTTCAATTGAACAATTTTTTGGACCGGTTCTTTTTTGGTTTATGTAGGTCCATGAATAACCCACAAGCTAAGCTTTAACGAGTTTATTCACTGTCCTATAAAAAATCGACAAGTATACTTATTGGAATGCACAACAAATATGTAATAGATAAGAAGTTACTAAACAAATATTTTTTAGGTTGGATTGTTTAAAGAAGACCCTCATTTGTAACCCTTTGGCTATTGCCCTAGTGATAGGTCATGTAGAATTTTGATTCTTATCATGAGTGGAGCCCAAGTAAAATATATGAAACTAACCTACAACATATCAAAACAAAACCCTAACTTTACGGGGGAATGCATATTGATTCTTTGCTAGAAACACGAGACTATCATAATCTACTGTATATCACCTATAATAATAAACAAGTATGAATGAGAAAATTTTATTATGTAACAATTAACTGCTATAATGGATTGGCTTTTTGTCTAATAATTTTTGACAAAGTGAAGGATTCGCGCGAAAAAAAAAAGAGAGTTAAAAATAAGTGACTCAAATAAAAAAAGTAGAAATAGAAATAGAAATTATTGAAAATGGATAAATTAAATAGAAAGGTAGTAAAAGATACATATATCCTTTTCAATTATGCATGATCCTTATGTATGTTCTGTTGCATGTGCATACCTTTCACCTTATCCTCCGCTTCATGGTTGGGTAAGGAGACCGATGGATAGTAGGCTCTCAACTAAACAAAATTTGAGCTCGTCAATAGAGTGACAAGAGTATTATTACACATTGATGAATGCCGTGCATAAACCAAGAAAGAATACTTTGACGGTAGAGGTAGGAGAGAAAAACTGAACAAACAGTGCAAACTAAACCAAATCAAACTAAGAATATATATAGATATATATTTAAAAAATTTCAAAACTGAATATATATATATATTTTCAATTTAATTTGAAATTTATGGTTGATTTGGAGAATAACAAAACTTAATCAAAACATTGCAAGAAACAATGTAATATTGTACTTCTTTCTAAAACAATTCTTTTATAGTAACATATATATATATTTTAATTAAAAATTTAAGTTTCTACATAGTTTAATATGCTAGATTTATGCATAAAATTAGTTATAGGAATATCTAAAATTCCTCTACTGCATTTATGTTGGCTTCATAATTTTTTATGTCTATATTATTTAAGCCATTGAAGTGCTTTTGGTGTCTTACATGAGAGATATATTCCATTTTGTGAGTAAAACATTTACTTTATTTTAACTGCCTTTTTAATAGGCCGTTTACTATATTCCCACGTAATTTTTATCTTCCCCTACTCTACACGTTCTTTTCTTAGGAGTTGTTATTGTATGATTTTTAAAATTTTAACTTCAATTACCCCTGCATTTTTTTTTTACATGAATGTGTGTAGTTTGCAATGGAAAATCCAAACACCTCCAATCTTAAAGATATTATCATCAAACAGTTTATATATAATTTAGTCTTTTGTCTCTTTACAAAAACTCAATATTTGACATGGCCCATTTTAGTCTATACATATTCTTCTTCTTCTTCTTATTATATATTACATTATAGTTTTTTCTTTTTAATTCTTTAAACCTTAAGCCTACGACACTTCATTGAAGGTGGTTACATCTACTAAAATATAAAAAATATAACTTCACCCATTTGAAAATTCAAATTCAAAATTAAAATTAATTTTATGGCCACAATGTAAGTACATTATTGACCAATAGTACTAACACGTGTGGTTATTAAAATAATTTAATACTTGTGAGATGAGATTATATATAAAGCATTAAAACTTTCTTAAATTATAATTTATAGTATAATTTATAAGTCAAACCGAAACAAATTGAAATGTTATAATATGGAAAAATTTATAAACCAAAACCATATCATTAAATTCAAAAGGATAAAAAATACCACCGTATATAATCCATTCACATAGTTAAAGTTTGGGTTACATACTTAAATATTGTTTTTTTTTAAAAAAAAAAATTGTGTAAATATTATACCTATAAAATATATTTCTAAAATAGGTTGTGAAGGCGCAGATCACCTATGTGACTTTAGGTATAACAAAAAATTCCAGCCTAAAGGCACAGGCGAGGTCTATGCCTTTAGCACAACCCACTTTCACATCTCATTGTCCAATTTTTTTACTCCATTTACACTTACTATCAATTTATAAACACGTCATAATAGTATAAAAACTAAAAAATATAAATACATTAACAATGTGAAACACACAACACACGCAAAATACCACTAACCTAGATCTCATTTTTCTCTCATTCACACGCAAGAAAGAAGAAGAAAAAGGAGTGATTTTGCATAGGAAAGAAAGATTTTCCTAGATCTAAGTATTTCTGAACAACTAATCTTAGTTGTGGTATTTTTTTATTTAGAAAAGTTAAAGTTTTTTTATTTCTATTGAAGTTTTTTATTTGTGTTTTTATTTGTGTTTGTATTTAATGTAAGATTTAAGAAAAATATTAGTATAATTATATATTTTATAGAAAATATTACTTGGTATTATTAGATTATAATTTATTAAATATAATTTATATAGATGGTACGTGTGTAACATGTAATATTAATTTTTGTATTAGAATGAGGATTGATTACTATAAAGAATGTGAAATATGTAGAATGTTGAATAATTGTTGCAGCATTATACAAGAATTTTGAAAAATTTAGTGGAAAAATATAATTAAAAAATAATTTTGAAAAAATATTTGGAAAAAAATTGTTTGGAAATAATTGGAGGATAATTGAAATTAAAATTAAACTTAAAATTAAAATGAGAAATGACAAGTAATTTTTTTTTGTATAAATATTATTCTAATTTTTTTTTGTATAAATACTTTTGAAAATTATAAAAAAATTATTGAGATAAAAATTTGTAATATCTAGAATGTGAAATATTTTTTATAGTGTTGTAAAATGATATGGAAATGGTTGGAATTTTTAGTAGCGAAAATGTTATTAAAAAATAACATCTGACAAATTTTTAGAAAAAAATCATTTCCTAATAATGGGGAAAAAAATTAATATTTGAAATGTTATGGAAATTTAATTTTTTCTTGAAATTTTTAGAATATTCTTATTAGAAATTGTCATATTTATTAAAAGGCTTATAATTTCTATATATTATGGATATGGAAAAAATGGTTGATTACGTGAAGTTGATCTATGCATTTGAAAATATTATGGCTGGTAATTGGGGGCCAGAGTATGATATGGATCCGGTGAAGAAGTTGAAAATGAAGAAAAAGTCAAGTACAACAAATTTTTATATAGAATATGTCGCAGTATCGGAGTTGATCTAACCGAAGTGGGGGTTGAGATAATTCACAGGCATCTTATGTTTTATGGGGACAATACATGTTATGCGTTGATGGCAATCAGAGACGACGAAGATGTTAAAAATTTTATTGAAATGGCTGAATCATATGGAGATTGTAGCATACAACAATTATTTATCAAAATTTCTAACAATTTAGGGGGGCTCTCAGTAAGGTAGACATTCAATACAAGCAATCAACCCTAGTGATCACATCACATTGTGGAAATACAACTAGAGTCGTCAACATTTCAATCCTCAATTCTAACCTCAATGGAAGTGAACAATGAGGATGGAATAGATAAAGCAGTTAATCCATTGTTACAGCGACCAAATACACGGGATCCGTACATGGTTCATGTGGGAGTGGAGGTTGCAATTGACACAGATAGTGGAATGGATGTTAAGTAGGAGAGTAGTGATAACGAGTAGAGTTTTGATGAGGAAAATGAGGAGAGTGAGAATGAGGGAGATGGAGTAGCGGAAGAAGAGTCTCCAACCATATGTACCTACTTGAGACAACCAATATATTAAGTAGAGCAGAGCAGGCTGAACCACCAACTATGCTAGTTAGAGATCCTGTTCTGTATTACAATGATGGGAGCAATAGTGTTTACATTTATTTCGAGTAGGAGCAAACTAATACTTGCAGTGGTTCTAGCAACAATGATGGTTTTTATAGGAGCATCAGATTCAGGATGAAAGCGGATGTCATTCAAGCATTGAAGTCTTACTATGTGAAGAACCCTTGCAACTTTACTGTTATAGAGTCTAGCCCATTTTTGTGGTCTATTTTTTGTTTGAGAATGGATAATGGTTGTAAATGGAGGCTTTAGGCCTGAAAGAAGAAGTTGGAGGGCATGTTCATGGTGACGAGATTTGAGGGTCCACACACATGCAATAACCCATTAATTAGTTAGGATTACCTACAGTTGGATTGCATTCTCTTTATTAGCCAATTTGTACATCTTCTTAGGGAGAATCCTAATATGAAGGTGGCTAAGTTAACTTTTGTTGTTGAACAGAAATTTAGCTATAGGATCAGTAGGAGACTAGTTTGGGAAAGAAAGAAATAGGCTATTAAGCACGTGTACGGGAACTGGGAGAAGCCTTACAATCAAGGTTGTCAAAATCGTGATTTTACGTAAAATTGCTAAGGGGTCCGTAGAATCGGAATGTAGAAATGGAACGTACAAATGTAAGTTTCTATAACCTATGTAAAATAACTTCCAACTATTGTAATTTTACTTACAATAGTCATTAAAAAATATAATGGATAATAGAAATACAGAAATTTAGCATTTATTTTGGTCATAAATTGCAAATTTGCAATAAAAGTCATAATATAGATAATCAAGCATAAGTTGTATAATATAGATATTTTATTTCTAAAATGATAAATCATGTACAAAGCGAGTTTCACCTATTTATATATATGAAAGCCAAAAGATAATAGGTAAAATTTAAAAATCAATAATGACTTTAAGAAATTACTAATAAATAAAAGTTGATAACGAAGATATACCATTAGAAAGGAGTAATATAAAGAAAAAATGACAAATAACTACTAACCAAAAGTAAATAATAAAAAAAGGTACTATAACAAGCAAAGCCTTCTAAATTATATATTACTAGGTAAATTTTTACACTATTCGTGATTATTAATTCAAAATATATTTACTTAACAATATATTTAAAAGTATTATAACTATGAGATATTGAAAAGATAGAAATATAAATACATTTATACCTTTCCTATAAAATTAAAAATCGAAAAAATTCTTATAAAGTTAAAGTTATCTATCCTTTATTTTATTTACTATTACAAAATATTAATTAAAATAAGGAAAGTTGCAGCAATCAAACATGAGTGCTTAACACGAACATGATCACAAACAAGAATAGGAAGACCGATGACCGACGAACACAAACATGAAGACTTTAACACTACATAACACACCGACAAGTGATGAGTGATGACCGATGAACATACAACAACAATAGTAGCAACTCTTGAAGGTTGACATTTACCCCACACAAGATCGACACTCAAGATTCAAGATTAGAAAAAAAAAATACTATTTGAAGTTTCAAGTTTCTACTAAACAAAAGGAAAAGATGGGAAAAAGTAAAAATAGAAAGTTAGAAATAGTACACATACATACCATGACGCCTGGCGTAGTTGAAGAATGAAAGCTATAGCTTACAAATTTACTTGAATTTTAGGCTAGGCTAGGCTAGGCTTCTCTGAGCTGCACGTCTTCAACTAGGCTGGGCTACTTCCTTTTCACTCCTTTTATTGATGGAAAATAAGACCTTATTGATAAGATCACACTATAGTTATATTTTCTTTTGGGATTTATATTAAATTTATTTCAATATTATAAGAAAATATAAAGAAATGGTACTTAATGGCATTTATTGTGAAAATTCAGGTTTTGAGGACCAAAAAGTAAAATACAAGTTAATTAGAGGAGTTTTTCACAAAATTGGAAGAATTGCATTGAAGGACTGCCGACCTTGACTTTTTATGGGATGTCCATGCGAAAATCTCTCCAAAACCTTATCTTAATTGATTTGTTGACTCAATTCCACATCAGATCAGCTTTATCTTTCTCCTCTTTAGATCTATAAATAGACCCCTTGCGTGAACCTATGGGAGTCATTCTTGTCTTGAGGATTTTATCTTCTCTTTACTTCTCTTTTCATTTCATGTTATTCCAAATTGTAGTTTGAAGAAAGAATGTTACTTTGCTGAAGTTTGCTTTCAATTGAAGAATTCTAGGAATCATTTTGGAAGATTGAAGTTCTATAAACTCTTGAAGATTATAGCAATTGTTTCATTTATTTTATTTTCTTTTATGCAATTTATCAGTTTATTTTTATCATTCAATATGAATTCCATTGCACCTATTCATTTAAATTGTTTTTATGCAATCCACACCATAATGTTCTAAATCATCTCAGTGGGAAACATGATGAAGCCATAATTCTACTAAAATGATCATTGTATTCATGTTATAGAACATATAGATATGTGGAATTTTCATATGAGAAGTCCTACTATGAATTGTATTTTGTAATTGAAATCAATGCATAGGAATTTAAATGACTCAAAAGAGAAATTTAGGATTTATTAGGAATTCCCAAGTAAGATTTAATAATTTATGTGGAAGCAGCGTTATTGAATTTTATTAGAAATTGACCTAAGTGTTTCATGCAATATTTTTATTTAATTTTTCACTACGGGATTAGGAGAAATTATTTTAAAGATATTAGGCAATCATATAATTAGGAAATTTATGATCGTAAATTAGAATCCTCCATTGATTTTAATTAGCGAGAGCTATTAAATTGAATTGGGGTTATGATACTTTAAAACTTGAAAAAGGATTAAGGTTTTGTCAATTTCTTATGAAAATCCATATAGCTATAAGTTATTATAACATGAAAGGCAATATGATTAGTAAAAATTGGGGTGGATTCTATTTTCCCACCATCCATTTATCCTTTTTTAACACAATTCTCTTTTTACACATTTAGTATAATTCATTCACATTTTATTCTCATTAAATATCATTGCCTAAATAATAATAGAAATTTATATAGGTCTATTACTTAATCAATCTTCATGGTTCAATACTCTTCTCTCACTATATTGCTTGATCTAATCTGGTACACTTGCCGGTATTTATTCACGCTTATTTTATGTCTCTTTTTGCGTGGATCAAGTTTTTAGCGTCGTTGCCGGGGATTGAATAATATTAGACCATATTTAGATTCTATTGTTAATTTAGGTGCAATTTTTTTTTTTTATCATTGTGTGATCGTTTCCCGTTCTCTTTGAAGGTTTTTTTATGCGCAAGAGTAGAAGTGCTGAACTTCTACCAATTAATCTTGAGATAGAACGCACTTCGCGACAACTTAGAAGAGAGCAAAGAAGAGGGAAAGAAGTTGACATGGCAGATGATAATAACAATCGGATTTAGGGTGCTGGTAGAGCACTTCGGGAATATATGGTACTTGTTGTTTCAGGTCCTGCAATTAGAAGACCTACGATCCAGGCTAACAATTTTGAGTTGAAACCAGCATTCGTTTAAATGGTTCAATCAAATCAATTGGAGGATATTCAAATGAGAGTCCTGATGAGCATATTGCAGTATTTCTTCAATATTGTAATACAGTGAAAATGAATAATGTATCTGATGATGTAATTAGGTTACAACTTTTTCTGTTTTCACTTAGAGATAAAGTTAGGGCTTGGTATAATTCACTACCACAGGACTCTATAACCACTTGGGCTGATCTCTCATCTAAATTTTTAAGGAGATTTTTTCCACCAGCTATAACTACTAGATTAAGGAATGGCATCACAAACTTCACTAAGTTTAGTGGTGAATCACTTTATGAAGCATGGGAAAGATTCAAGGAGGTAATTAGAAAATGCCCCCATCATGGATTACCAAATAATCTCCTTATTGAGATTTTCTATCTCAGTTTAGATGAGACATTGAGGTCTTTGGTAGATGCTGCTTTTGGTGGTGCACTAATGGGTAAGACGTATGATGAGGCTAGTGCTTTGATTGATGAAATGGCCTCTAGTGCACATAATTGGCAAAATAAAAGAGGTCAGTCTATAGCGGCATCTATCAATGACATGGACACCTTAACAGCTCAGATTTCAGCTCTCACAGCCCAAGTAAGTAAACTCACCTCTGCACCTTCTTTTAATGTTAATCAAATTCTTATTGTAAGTTATGTTCAGGACCACACTCAACTCCTAAGTGCCCATCTAGAAACTTTTCTTCCTCATCCCATAGAGAGCAAGTAAATTTTGTCAACAATTTCCAAAGAGGTAATCAAGGATCTTATTCAAACACCTACAATCCAGGGTGGTGTAACCATCCAAATTTCTCATGGAGAAATGATAACAACACACTTAAACCACCTTGATTTCAAAAGCAAGGTCCTAATCATAATATCCCCCATCAACTATATCGAATCATAATACCTCCTCAGCAAAGTCAGTCTAAAAAGGAGAACTCATGATAAGTTATATGCAAAAGACTGACACAATGCTGTAGAATCAACAAGCTACCATTAGGAATCTTGAGAATCAGCTTAGTCAGATCTCTCAACAGTTGAGTAATAGACCATTTGGGTCTTTACCTAGTAATACTGAGTAGAATCCTAAAGGTGTAAATGCTATTATACTAAGAAGTGGTAAGGAATTAGTTGATAAGAAACTTAAGGAAAAAGAGGTTAACCCAAAGAAAGATAAAGGGAAACAAAAGGAAGAGGAACCAAAGCAAAATTCACCAAAGGTGAAATCATATGTTCCTCCTGTTCCTTTCCTAGGAAAGCTGAAGCAACAACAATTGGATTCACAATTTGCTAAATTTTTAGAAGTCTTTGAAAAATTGCAAATTAACATTCCTTTTGCAGAGGCACTTCAGCAAATGCCTTCATATGCGAGACTCATGAAGGATTTTCTCACCAAGAAGAGAAAGATAGATGGGAATGAACCCGTAATGCTTACAGGAGAATGCTCTATGATCCTACGGAAGAATTTATCCAATCTACCAAGAAAACAAAGAGATCAAGGAAGTTTTACTATTCTTTGCACTATTGGTAATTTTCATTTTAATAAAGTCCTTATAGATTCTGGTGCAAGTATAAACTTAATGCCTCTGTCCATTTTCAGAAAATTAGGACTCGGAGAATGTAAAGAGACACATGTCACCCTACAACTTGCTGATAGAAGTGTCAAGTACCCAAAGGGTATAGTGGAGAATGTCTTAGTAAAAGTGGAAAAATTCATCTTTCCAGTTGACTTTATAGTCCTGGAAGTGGAAGAAGATAGAGAGGTACCCATGATCTTAGGAAGGCCATTCCTTGCAACAAGTAAGGCATTGATAGATGTGGAACGAGGTAAGCTGACCTTGAGAGTTATGGATGAAGAAGTTACTTTTAATGTTTATGAGACCATTAGGAAATTTGATGATTGTAAGTCTTGTTACGCCGTTGATGTTATTGATGAAGTTTCCTATGAGAATATTGAAGAGAATGCAGGTATGGAGACAATAGAATCAGTTCTTAAGGATATAGATGAATGGAGTGATGATGAAGAACCAATTGAAGAATGTGTGGAAGAAGCATTAGAAGTTCAAGCTCACTACTATGAGGAGCTAGGAACAAGTGACAAGAAGCCAGTCCCATCATTGACATAACCCTCGGTGCTTGAGCTTAAACCATTACCTAGTCATTTAAAATATGCATATCTTGGAACAAATGATGCTTTGCCAATAATCATTTCTTCTTCTTTGACAGGTGATCAAGAGAAACAACTTTTGGATGTTCTAAGAGAGCGTAAGGAAGCCATCGGTTAGACCATTGTTGATATTAAGGGAATTAGCCTTTCAATTTGTACTCATAGGATATTTCTTGAGGCTGAGTGCAAACCTACAATACATCCACAAAGAAGACTTAACCCAACTCTTAAGGAAGTTGTAAAAGAAGAAGTGCTTAAATTGTTAGATGCGGGCATTATTTTTCCAATTTTCGACAGTAAATGGGTTAGTCCTGTCCAAGTTGTACCAAAAATAGGTGGTATGACTGTAGTAAAAAATGAGGCTAATGAATTAATTCCCACTCGCAATGTAACTGGTTGGAGAGTCTGTATAGACTATAGGAAACTGAATGATGCTACCCGCAAAGATCATTTCACCCTCCCTTTCATATATCAGATATTAGAAAAACTTGCAAGGTATGATTATTATTGCTTTTTAGATGGTTACTTTAGTTACAATCAAATCCATATAGCACCCGAGGACTAGGAGAAAACCACCTTTACTTGTCCTTATGGCACATTTGCCTTTAGGAGAATGCCCTTTGGTCTTTGTAATGCACCCGTTACATTTCAAAGATGCATGATGTCCATATTCTCTGACTTGTTAGGAAATTTTATTGAAATATTCATGGATGATTTTTCTGTTTTTGGGAAGTCATTCGAAACATGTTTGACAAATTTAGGATGTGTGCTTAAGAGATGCAAGGAAACTAATCTACTTCTTAACTGGTAAAAATGCCATTTCATGGTAAGAGAGGGAATAGTCTTAGGGGAACAAAGTGTCTAAGTAAGGAATTGAGGTTGAGAGGGCAAAAGTAGAGGTGATAGAGAAGCTATCACCACCTACTACAGTGAAAGGAATCAAAAGCTTCTTGGGACATGTTGGCTTTTACAGGAGATTTATCAGGGATTTTTCTAAAATCTCAAGACCTCTTTGTAATTTATTAGAAAAAGATTCCGCCTTTGTCTTTGATGAAAATTGTTTGTAGGCATTCAATCTATTGAAGGAGAAGCCCACTACTGCACCAGTGATTGTTGCACCTGATTGGGAGCTTCCATTTGAGTTGATGTGCGATGCCAGCAACTATGCTGTAGGAGCAGTACTTGGGCAAAGGAAAGATAAGTCATTTCATGTAATATACTATGCAAGTAGAACCTTAAATGAGGCTCAAAGGAATTATGCCACAACTGAAAAAGAACTTTTAGCAGTCATATTTGCATGTGATAAATTCTAGCCTTATCTGATAGGTTTTAAAATCATATCCTTTAAGTATTTATTTGCTAAAAATGATGCTAAACCTCAGTTAATTCGATGGATTCTACTACTGCAAGAATTTAACTTAGAAATTAAAGATAAGAAGGGAACTGAAAATGTGGTGGCTGATCATTTATCCCATTTGGAATCTAATTGTTTTGATTCACCTATTAATGAAAAGTTCCTTGATGAACAATTGTATGCAGTAGAAGTCAAAGGATTACCTTGGTATGCTGATATCGTTAATTATTTGGTTAGCAAAATCACTCCATATGGTCTATCTTACCAACAGAAAAAGAAATTTGTACATGATGTGAAGTTTTTTTTTTTTTTTTTGGATGAACCATATCTCTTTAAAAATTGTGCTGACCAAATAATTAGACAGTGCATTCTTGAAAGTGAATAGCTTAGCATTATACAACATTATCATTCTAAGGAGGCAGGAGGCCACTTTGGTGTAGAAAGAACGACAACTAAAATTTTATCATATGGATTTTATTGGCCCAGGTTGTTCAGTGATTATAAGAACAACATCATGTCTAGTGCTCAATGTCAAAGGACTGTTAACATTTTTTAGAAGACACGAATTCCCACAAAACAATATACTTGTAATTGAGCTTTTTGACGTTTGGGTAACCGACTTTATAGGTCCTCTTCCATCATCTTTTTTAAACAAATACATTCTTTTGGCCGTTGATTATGTTTCAAAATGGGTAGAGGCAGTTGCTCTACAAACTAATGAGAGTAGGGTTGTTATTAAATTTTTGAAAAAGAATATATTTTCAAGATTTGGGGTACCTAGAGCTATAATAAGTGACGGGGGAACACATTTTTGTAATAGGAAATTTGAGAAATTGCTACTAAAATATGGAGTTACTCACAAAATTGCCACCCCTTATCATCCACAAACATGTGGACAGGTTGAGGTATCTAATAGGGAATTAAGCGAATTCTAGAGAAGACTGTCAATGCATCTAGGAAAGATTGGTCTTTAAAAATCGATGATGCATTATGGGCTTATAGAACGATGTTTAAAACCCCTATAGGAATGTCCCCTACAAGATTGTTTTTGGTAAATCACTTACCAGTAGAACCTGAGCACAAGGCATACTGGGCTATTAAATACCTTAACTTTGATGAGGAAGCTACAGGTAAAAAAAGATTGCTTCAACTAAATCAGATGGCTGAAATGAGAGAAGAAGCATATGAAAATGCCAAAACTTTCAAAGAATGAACAAAGTAATGGCATGATAAGAACATTGTAAGGGGAGAATTCTTCCCTGGTCAGAAGGTGTTCCTAAGTAAGTTGAAGTCACGATGGTTTGGACCCTTTGAAATTGTTAATGTGTTTCCTTATGGTGCAGTTGAGTTGAAGGTAGAAGACAACTGTACTTTCAAAGTAAACAGTTATCTTCTCAAACATTACTATGAAGGGGATAATGTTGATAGAGATGCCATAGTTGTAGATTTAGGAGATTTGAGGACATGAACCGGAAAAGTCAGGTTAGCGACTATAAACTAAGTGCTTCATGGGAGGTAGCCCATGCTCAATATTTGTATACACTAGTGTTTTATTTCGGATGATATTTAAAAAAAAAAAGAGAATTCAAATTCAAGGCCGGTAGCATACAGGTATAGGGTGCCGACCTTTATCTGGTTTTTAGACATTGGCCGGGCCTTCTCTCTCTCATTTGCTCACTTATTTCTCTCTCTTACTCACTTATTTTCTCATGATTGTGAGGTAGATAATCTTATGAGCAGGCAGATTGAGGATACAAGGACACAATTCATTTGGTGTGGAGGATATATAACTGTCTTATTGAAAGAGATTAGGGACTCACCAAGATCCTTAGGGATGACAGACATTTTAGAGGAATTTTCTTGTTGATGAAAAACTTGACACCAGGGAAGTATCGATTTTTCAATTTTTTTTTTTTTTTTTGCATTGACATTCTTTTTCCTAAGTTTGTGCTTTTATAGGAACAATGAGGACATTGTCCAATTGAAGTGTGGGGAAGGGATTATAAATGTAGAAGTATAATGATTGATTGCGCACATCATGAGCTTGCAATTCCCATGCTTTCTTTATGTCCTTAAGTGTTTATCATCAGTAAAATCTTGAAATTGACTTAGATTGGTGCCCCACTCACCAACCGTTGTGAATGGTTTACATAGTTAAAATTTAATAGTAAAGTCTCTAGAGAATGGATTTACCCTATGTTTAGCTTTTGAAGTTGAGATTTGAAGTGCTTAAGTTGAAAAAACAAGTAGGTTTACTTTATGGAAAAATTGGTCGGGATAAATTTCTCTTGAAATTTCTTTGAGAATACCTTAGCACCTAGTGAAAGAGGTAAAGGAAATCTTTTACTTAGTGATCCCTTATAAAAATAGTCTTAACTAATCATAAAAAAAAATGGCAATTAGAGCTTTTACTCTAATGACTCAGGTAAGTGAGTTAAGAGTATCCAATCTTAAATGTTAATGTGAGGAAGAGTTCGTAGGGGTCCTTTTAAAACCTGGTCACTTAGGTGATGAGCCCGGGATGTGCTAACTTAATGAACTCACAATAACGAGAAGGGCGGAAAGGCAAAAAAAATAAATAAATAATTAATACCTTAATGAAAGCCAGGTTGACATGGGTAGGCTTTAGTCCCTCAGAAGAGTGAAGGCTAACTCCGCTGTCAATTAAGGCCAATTAAAAAGAAAATGTTGAATACAGGGCAATAAGTGAAATAAAGACTAAATTGAAGAGGGAGAAATTTTAGGAAAAAAATGGATACCATATGCTTTCACTTTTTGTTATCTTGTTTAGAGAAGTAAATTTGAGGGAGATTATACCTGATAATAACCAATGAAGTAAATGAATGTTTTTCCATATGGACTAAGTATTCTTCTTTTGAAGGAGAATTCAATTGTTAAACACAGAGATTAAAAATCTATTTTATTTAGATTAACTACTAAATTTCAACTAGATTATTCTAGTTACGAGTTTCAGTATGGTTAGAGCAATGGGCACCAAAAGTTCAATGATAGATTTCTCTTATTCATTTCAATTATTTTGCTTGAGGACAAGCAAAAAGTCAAGTGTGGGGATGCTTATAAGATCACACTATACTTATATTTTCTTTTGGGATTTATATTAAATTTATTTCAATATTATAAGAAAATATAAAGAAATGGTACTTAATGGCGTTTATTGTGAAAATTCAGGTTTTGAGGACCTAAAAGTAAAATACAAGTTAATTGGAGGAGTTTTTCACAAAATTGGAAGAATTGCATTGAAGGACCGCTGACCTTGACTTTTTATGGGATGCCCATGCGAAAATCTCTCCAAAACCTTATCTTAATTGATTTACTGACTTAATTCCACATCGGATCAGCCTTATCTTCCTCCTCTTTGGATCTATAAATTGACCCCTTGCGTGAACCTATGGGAGTCATTCTTGTCTTAAGGATTTTATCTTCTCTTTACTTCTCTTTTCATTTCATGTTATTCCAAATTTTAGTTTGAAGAAAGAATGTTACTTTGCTGAAGTTTGCTTTCAATTGAAGAATTCTAGGAATCATTTTGGAAGATTGAAGTTCTACAAACTCTTGAAGATTATAGCAATTGTTTCATTTATTTTATTTTCTTTTATGCAATTTATCAATTTATTTTTATTATTCAATATGAATTCCATTGCACCTATTCATTTAAATTGTTTTTATGCAATCCACACCATAATGTTCTAAATCATCTTTGTGGGAAACATGATGAAGCCATAATTCAACTAAAATGATCATTGTATTCATGTTATAGAACATATAGATATGTGGAATTTTCATATGAGAACTCCTATTATGAATTATATTTTATAATTGAAATCAATGCATAGGAATTTAAATGACTCGAAAGAGAAATTTAGGATTTATTAGGAATTCCCAAGTAAGATTTAATAATTTATGCGAAAGCGGCGTTATTGAATTTTATTAGAAATTGACCTAAGTGTTTCATGCAATATTTTTATTTAATTTTTCACTAAGGGATTAGGAAAAATTATTTTAAAGATATTAGGCAATCATATAATTAGGAAATTTATGATCGTAAATTAGAATCCTCCATTGATTTTAATTAGCAGGAGGTATTAAATTAAATTGGGGTTATGATACTTTAAAACTTGAAAAAGGATTAAGGTTTTGTCAATTTCTTGTGAAAATCCATATAATTATAAGTTATTATAACATGAAGGCAATATGATTAGTAAAAATTAGGGTGGATTCTATTTTCCCACCATCCATTTATCATTTTTCAATGCAATTCTCTTTTTACACATGTAGTATAATTCATTCACGTTTTATTCTCATTAAATATCATTGCCTAAATAATAGTAGAAATTGATATAGGTCTATTACTTAATCCATCTTCGTAGTTTAACACTCTTCTCTCACTATATTGCTTGATCTAATCCGGTACACTTGCCGGTATTTATTCACACTTATTTTATATCTCTTTTTGCGTGGATCACTTATAGTAGAAACGTAGAAACACTAATGGACTCACGATTTTACCGATTCCACGTGTGGAATCACAATTCTATTACGATTTGACCTCAAAAACGTTTTTACATGCAAGTTGACTAGGAATGTGCTCACCAACTCGTAAAATTGTAGAAACGTGCGAGTTAACTTGCGATTTTGACAACACTGCTTACAATGAACTACAAAAAATTCTCAATGCAATAGAAAATACGAATCCTGGAACATGAATAGATTAGGGGTGGAGTAGATTGAGTACCCTTGGTGTGTCTACTTTGAAGTGGGTATTCTAGGCCTTTGGGCTGTACATCATAGCGTGAAGATTCCTTAAACTTGTTGTTACCATTGATGCCACTTTTTTGTATGGGAAGTACACTCACAAGTTGCTAGTTTCTTGTGGCATTGATGACAACAACCATATACTTCCGTTGGCATTTGCTTTAGTTGATTAAGAGACAGTTGAGACATGGGACTGGTTTTTGCGCAAACTGAAGGAATATGTTGTCGATGACCATGAAGATCGTGAAAACATTTGCCTCTAATCTTGTGTGCTAACAGTGAGGATGTGACACATAGTTGGCGATACAACCATGCTAGACATGCAGCCCCTTAGATATATGTCCCGGCGATGTTGAAATGTTCCAGCAAAGGTTACCACATTGCGTGGACAAGGGAGCTATATTTATTGGTGAAGATAAATCCCCCTAAGAGCTGTAGAATGTATGCATGAGTAGCTTGATGTATTTGCTCCACATTGGCATTCGGTAGGATCAGCCAGAACATGTCATGGAGCCATATCATACTAATGTGGTCCCCCTTACTATTGGGGTTAAGACCAGGTTCTAGCGGATCTCCACATTCTATAATTGCCCCAGCAGTTCTTTGCAAATTACTCCCCAATCCAGGAAACTACTCCCTACAACTGCTTGTCCATCCATAGGAAGTCCCAACTGGATCTCCACATTCGGTAGCGTAATGGTAAACTCTCCCATTGGCATGTGGAATGTATATGTCTTTGGACGCCATCTATTCATTAGTGTTGTAATCATGTGCCAATAAAGGGATATGTATGGCAGGTGACTCAAACCTTCGAATCCAATCAGCTGCAAGTATGGCTCCATTCGAGCATCGAATGAGATCGTACACTCGTCGCGTTGGAGTGATAACTCACACCGTTGCACAGTGAGGGTTGCTTGCTCCTATGCCAATAACATGTCAAATGTTTTCCTATTTCTAATGCAATATGAACTAATTGATAAGTAAAATGTTTATTACCTCTTTATCCCAAACTACCTGTGATCAACGACTAGCCTATTTGCGTTAAGACTAAAGGATTGAAAGGTCTAGGCTCCATCTATTATGCAAAATTGTACAAATAATTTACATTTGCCACAAATACAAAATTTTTCACTAATTAATTTATAGCAATTAAATAATGATATATTAACGACTAATGACCTTTAATTAACAGATGATTAAGAACTACTTACTTTTATAATCGGCTAATTCTACAAAACCATACAAATATTTCATATTTCCACCCACTACAACATTTTTTCACTAATTAATTTCATAGTAAATAATTAATGATATATTAATGACTAATTCCCTTTGATTAACGGATAATTAATAACTAATTAATTTTATAACTCATTTTACAAAACCATACAAATATATTCGCTTTGCAACAAATACAAAATTTTTTAGTAATTAATATTACAACAAATAATTAACGACATATTAATGACTAATCACCTTTAATTAACAAATGATTAAGAACTACTTACTTTTATGACTAATTCTACAAAACCATACAAATATTTTACATCTTTACCCAATTCAAAATTTTTTACTAATTAATTTTATAGAAATTAATTAACGATATATTAACGACTAATTCTCTTTGATTAATGGATAATTAATAACTAATTAATTTTGTAACTCATTCTACAAAAGCATACAAATATATGCCACCTTGCAACAAATACAAAATATTTCACTAATTACTTTTATAACAAATAATTAATCACATATTAACAACTAATCACCTTTAATTAACAGATAATTACCAACTACTTACTCTTATGACTAATTCTACTAAACCATACAAATATTTTACATTTCCACCTAATACAAAATTTTTTACTAATTAATTTCATAGTAATTAATTAAAGATATATTAATGACTAGTCCCCTTTCATTAGTAGATAATTAATAACTAATTAATTTTATAACTCATTTTACAAAACCATATAAATATTTTCAATTTGCAACAAATACAAAATGTTTTACTAATTAATTTTGTAATAATTAATTAATGATATATTAATGACTAATCATCTTTAATTAACGAATAATTATCAACTACTTACTTTTAAAACTAATTTTACTAAACCATACAAATATTTTACATTTCCACCCAATACAAAATTTTTCACTAATTAATTTCTTAGCAATTAATTAATGATATCTTAACGACTAATCACTATTAATTAACAGTTAATTAATAATAACTTAATTTACGGCTATATTTATAAAAATACATTATACTAACATACATGTATAATTCATTTACTAATGTTAATTAATCATATATTAATAATTAATTAATTGCTAATTAATATTTAATTAACAATAACTACCATTTCAATAAAATTTATGCAGTATATATATTTACATGTCTTTTTTTTTTTTGCATTTATCCAAAGTAATATAACAGCAATAAAAATAAATTTTTTCTTAAGAAAACATATCGAGATCTTGATGAAGAAGTTTCCACACATGTATTCGAGTAGATTAAAACATATATAAAACACAAATTGTGAAAACAAAAGTCTGCAAAGTGAAGTTTACATAGGAAATTCAAATATCAAAATGTGAACATATGAACTGAATTGAGGACTTGTATTTATATTTAAAAGTGTCGGTGTAAATTTTTTTCTGTGTGCTACTATGTAAATTTATTGTACTACTTTTAGATTTGTAGATACACTTTTATAATAATTTTATAGGTTTGCAGTAGCAGATTCTTAAGGTTAAAAAAAAAAAATTTGTTCTAAAGGCACAAACGAGGTCTGTGCCTTCAACTTGAATTTTTTTAGTATACCTAAAGTCATATACGTGATCCGTGCATTTACAACCTATTTTAGAAATATGTTTTTATGGATATAATATTTATATTTTTTTTCTTAAAAACAATATTTAAAATAAAAGAAAAGCCTTAAACATATTGTAGATTTTGCCCCTGGTTTTCATTTAGGTGTACTTCACCACACAAGATTTACTACTGGAGCATACATGCAGATGGATAACTCAGATGTCGCTGTAGGACGCGGACAACCACAATGATCTCTGTTATAAGATCATCAATAATAAATATGTACCTTTTTATTTGGTTTAATAATTATTGTAGCCATTCATGGATATTGTGCGATTATGTGGATTATGAATGAAAAATACTAATGCTTAATTTAAAAGGATTTAATTTTAGTCATTTCTAGCTGTGAGAATCAGCATAATTTCATTTATGTATCTCCTTCTCGTATCTTGTTATTTTATGCACTAATTAGTATAGTTCTTACATTTTATATATGCGTCCCCTCCTTGTATGTTCCAATTTTACGCTCCAATGTATTAATAAAAGTGAGAAAAATGGAGCAGGAGTTGAATAGTCACCGCATAATTAGCTAAATATAATCAGTGTTATCTATACGTAAACAAATTAAAGGAAATATATCCTTTTTGATGTAACATAAACAATCCTTTAGTCAATTATCCATATGTTTTCTTTTTCTTTTTTATGCCTTTGTCTTTCACAATTTATCCCTCTTTTTTAATTACATGCAAATATATATATGTATATATTTTATTTTTTATGCCTATTTTATGCCTTTAGTCAACTACCCATAATATTTATTTATTTATTTATTTTCCTTCTATTAAGCGTTACCTTTAGATGTTAATATTTTCCCTTGATTTTAATTTTGTTTACTGTTCATTGTGTTGTTTTTTCTTTTGCTTTCTTTCTTTCTTTATTCTTTTTTGTTTTTTAATTTACTTTTCAACATTCAAAGTGCCTAAATATCCCCGAGAATTGTAAAAGCTACCATTCCTCACTTCATTAACAATCGAAAAACTATTCATAGTATTTTGGCGCGTGTACTTTCAGTTCGATACCAACTTATGAAAATAGACGTCAATTTTAGCAGCCCAAATAGCATTTTACTTTTCTTACTTGTCAATTTTAGAAAATTGGAGAAAATAGCCAAAATTCTTCCATGAATTATGCTAATAAGAACGTAGAACTTCTCACGAGTTTCAAGACTACGCTTAACATATTTTCTTAACTTTGTCGAACAATATATGAATGGCAATTTTGTTTGAAGAAAGAACTAATTTGAAGTCATGTTTGTTATCCGCAAAGCTAACTTGTTTGTTTTTCTTTTGATCTTCTACACTAATTTAAAAATTTCCATCTCCGTTAGCGTCATTTCATCATCTCGCTATCTACAAGATCCTGCAACCATACAATCTGTAGGAGGTGTATTTACAATAGGATTCTTTAGCCCCAGTGGCTCAACGGTTCGCTACGTCGGGTTATGGTATAGCAACCGTCCTTGCATGAATGTTTTATGGGTAGCGAACAGGGAGAAACCGATTCGGGATTCTTCTGGGATCATGGCGATATCTGATGATTGAAATTGTTAATATGTTGCTTATTAGGATAGCAAATTATTTAGTCTTTAGTTTGTTTAACTTAGTTCTGATTTCTTGGAAGTAAATAAGTTTATTTAGAATCATTTTGCTATAATTTACGAAGTTAAACTTATCAAGTTTGATATGATTATATTTTAGAAACATTGAGATTACAATGAATGAATGAGATCAGATTTCGTTTTCCTTGCTGTGTTTTTTGTCCTCTATTTTTCCTTTGCTCTTGCAGCAATAATTGGTATCGGAGCTTAATTCTTAAGAGATCTGTGTTGAAGAACATTTCCTTTTGCCATGGAAAATGAAACAAGCTTCTTGTCAATTGCTCTACCTATGTTTGATGGAGAAAATTACTAGATCTAGGCTGTTCGAATGGAGACATATCTAGAAGCCTTAGATCTTTGGGAAGTTGTGGAAAAAGATTATGAACCTTCAACACCTCTAGAGAATCCCACCATGGCACAAATCAAATCACACAAGGAGAAGAAAATGAAAAAGTCGAAAGCCAAAGCATGTTTGTTCGCTGCGGTGTCTTCAATGCTTTTCACAAGGTTCATGTTGTGCAAGACAGCTAAGTCCATCTGGGGTTACCTTAAGCAAGAGTACGCAGGTGACGAGAGAATCAGAGGGATGAAGGTGCTAAATTTGATTAGGGATTTTGAATTGCAAAAGATGAAGGACTTTGAAATGATCAAGGAGTATTCAAATACAATTCTTGACGTTGCAAACAAAATAAAATTGCTAGGATCGAAGTTCAATGACTCAAGGATCATTGAGAAGATCCTAGCGATTGTGCTTGAGCTCTATGAAGCAACTGTAACAACACTAGAGAACACTAAGGATCTATTAAAAATTTCCTTAGTTGAGTTGTTACACTCGTTGCAGGCATAAGAACAAAGAAGGCACATGAGGGAAAACACTAACACCGAAGGAGCCTTGATGGTAAAACACCACGGAGCTGATAAAAGCAAGTGGAAAAAGAAGAAAAGTGAGGATTGAAATCCTCCGTTTGCTCTGAATAGTAACGGGGGAAGAAAAGGGAACTATAAGAACAAGTATCCTTCGTGTAGACATTGTGGCAAAGAAGGTCATCCACCATACAAATGCTAGAGTAGACCTGATGTGAAGTGTTCTAAATGTAATCAAATGGGACATGAGGCAATTATTTGCAAGAGAAAGTTTCAGTAGCAAGTGAGTGAAGCACAAGTTGTTAAACAAGAGGATGAAGATCAACTGTTCGTATCATCTTGTGTTGCAAATGGCTGCTCATCTGAAAGTTGGTTGATTGATAGTGGATGTACAAACCACATGATCAACAACATGAGACTCTTCAAAAACTTAAGGCCAACTGACATTACCAAAGTTAAAATTGTTAATGGCGATTACATCCCTATTAAAGGAATAGGGACTGTGATCATATCAGGCACTGATTACTAAAAGAACATATCTAATGTTATCTACGTACTTGAAATCAATCAGAATTTGCTAAGTGTTGGCCAACTGATTGAACGTGGACTCAAGGTCATATTTGAAGAGAATTATTGCAAAATACTTGATTCCATAGGTCAAAAGGTTCTAAGTGTAAGGATGAAAGGAAAAAGCTTTTCCTTCGATCTAATTACTAAAGAATCAACATCATTCACTTCGGAGGCAAGCACCACTGAGTTATGGCATAAAAGGCTCGGTCATTGCCACTTGAAGAGGATGAAATTTCCGAAGGAAAAGGAGCTTACAATTAGACTTCCAATGTTTGCAAACTTCCTACCGACCTGCAATGCTTGTCAATATGGCAAACAAAGTAGGAAACCATTCCCTAAACCTTCTTGGAGAGCTACATGCAAACTGCAATTGATTCATACAAACATTGTAGGGCCTCACAAGATGCCTTCCTTAGCAGGTAGTCATTACTATGTTATATTTACTGATGACTTCATAAGGATGTGTTAGATATTTTTCTTGAAATATAAATCAGAAGTAGCTAATGTGTTATGGAAGTTTAAACGAGTGGTAGAAAATCAAAGTGATTGCAAAATCCAAGCTATAAGGTCTGACAATGGAAAGGAATACACATAAGAAAAGTTCAATATGTTTTCCGAAGAGGTAGGTATCCAACATCAATTGACAGCTCCATGCACTCCACAACAAAGTAGAGTAAGTGAAAGAAGAAACAAATACATAATGGAGATGGTGAGGTATATGTTGCATGACAAAGATTTGCCAAAGAATCTTTGGGCGGAAGCTACAAGCATGGCTATTTTCTTGCAAAACAGATTGCCTACACAAGCATTGAAGAACAAAACACCCTTTGAAGCTTGGTATGGTCACAAACTTTCTTTAAATTTCCTTAGAGTGTTTGGTTGCTTGTGTTTTTCTCATTTTCCAAAAATCAAGCGTGATAAGTTGGATAAAAGATTAGAACCAGACGTTCTTTATAGGCTATAATTCCACATCCAAAGCACATAAGATCTATCAACCTCAAACTGGAAAAATTATAGTCATTAAAGATCATAAATGGCAAAAGGCAATGGAAGAAGAGCTGACAATGATCAAGAAAAACATGACATGGGAGTTAGTAAATAGACCAACTCATAGAAAAATCATTAGAGTGAAGTGGGTGTTCTGGACCAAACTAAACACTGATGGATCTGTCAACAAGCATAAAGCAAGACTTGTTTTCAAGGGATATGCTCAAATTTTTTGGGGTGATTATTCTGATACATTTGCTCTAATTGCTAGATTAGATACCATATGATTAGTCTAAGCCATTGCTGCACAACATAGATGGAAAGTACAACAGCTGGACGTCAAATCTACATTCCTAAATGGCTCCTTACAAGAAGAAATTTATGTCTAGCAACCTAAAGGATTTGTAGAACAAGGCAAAGAAGACAAGGTATACTTGCTTAAGAAGGCCTTATATAGTTTGAAGTGAGCACTTAAAGCATGGTACAACAAGATAGATAAGCATCTATCAAGCTTAGGATTTGAAAAGAGCATGTCTAAAGCCACACTTTATGTAAACGTAAAGGATCTGATCTAATTATAGTTTCTCTTTATGTTGATGATCTTTTAATTACAGGTGGAAACTCTAAACTAGTTAAAGAGTTTAAAGAAGAAATGCTGGAAAGTTTTTAAATGACTGATCTAAGATTGATGACATACTTTTTGGAATGGAAATCAAGCAACTAGAAGATGAAGTCTTCATATTTCAAAGGAAATATGCAAAAGAAATCCTCAAGAAGTTTCATATGGAAGATTGCAAGGAAATGACAACTCCAATGAATCAAAAGGAGAGCTTAAGCAAGGATGATGGCACAAATAAAGTTGATGAAAGCTATTTCAGAAGTTTAGTTGGATGTCTGATGTACTTGACCGCAACAAGATCTGACATACTCTTTGCTGTAAGTATCCTATCTCGTTTCATGCATTGTGCTAGTGAAACACATTTAAAGGTAGCAAAAAGAGTAGTTAGATACATCAAGGGAACAATAAATCTTGGTGTGAAAGCTCAAGTCTATTAGGATTCTCCGATAGTGATTGGGGTGGATCTATAGATGATATGAAGAGCACATCAGGTCATTGTTTTAGCTTATGATCAGGTGTGTTTTGTTGGAGCTCCAAGAAGCAAGAAATCGTTGCGCAATCAACTGTTGAAGCCGAGTTCATTGCTGCTGCAGCTGCTGTCAATCAAGCCTTATGGTTGTGGAAGTTGCTGTGTGACTTATAGATGGAGCAACAAAGTGAAACAAAGATATATGTTGATAATCAAGCAGATATTGCAATATCTAATAATCCAGTTTTTCATATAAAAACAAAACATTTCAAGATTAAGTTGTTCTTCTTAAGGGAAGTGCGAAAAGAAGGAGAAATATGCCTTGTATATTGCAAGTCAGAGGAACAAGTGGCAGACATTTTTACAAAGCCTCTACCAGCAAACAAATTTGAATTGTTGAGGCAAAAACTTGGAATTTGTAGCTCCTAAAAACATGGAGGAGTGTTAATATGTTGCTTATTAGGACAGCAAATTATTTAGTCTTTGGTTTGTTTAACTTAGTTATGATTTCTTGAAAATAAATAAGTTTGTTTAGATTCATTTCGCTACAATTTAGGAAGTTAAACTTATCAAGTTTGATATGATTATATTTTAGAAACATTGAGATTACAATGAATGAATGAGATCAGATTTCGTTTTCCTTGCTGCGTTTTTTGTCCTCTGTTTTTCCTTTGCTCTTGCAACAACAGAAATCTAGTCATCCTTAATGGAAAGAAACAGATTCTTTGGACATCAAATGTTACCACTTCCGATGCCAATGCAACTGCCAAGCTTTCAGATACCGGAAATCTTATGCTGCTTGATCTCAATGGCGCCACATTATGGCTAAGTTTTGATCGTATCTCAGATACATTCTTGCCAAAGATGAAACTCTTGGCAGATAAAAGGACAAGTAACGTGGAAAAAAAATTTACATCATGGAAACTTCTCTGCTACTCTCACAAGTGAGAACATTTCGGAAGTCATCGTTTGGAATGGAACTAGCCCATATTGGCGGAGCGGTCCATGGAATGGCCAGGCTTTTATTGGAGTGCCTGCAGTGGATACTGTGGATTCAGTCTATCTCCATGGATTCAGTCATATTAATGACAAAGAAGGAAGTGTTTACTTGACATATGATATAGCAGATAACACATCCTATTTATACTTTGAAGTCACAAGGTGAATTGGTTGAAACACATTGGGAGGATCGAAAAAAGGATTGGGCAATTGTATGGTTAGCTATAGCAACTCAATGTGATGTCTATGGCAAGTGCGGGGCATTTGGAGTGTGTGATCACTCGAAATCCCCCATTTGCAGCTGCATCGAGGGTTTTACACCACAATATATTGATGAATGGAACGCAGGGAATTGGGCTGGCGGTTGTGCCAGGAAGACACCACTAAATTGTGGTAGTGCAAGTAGTAGCCGCTCTGACATTGCTAAGATGGATGGATTTTTAAAGATGACAGGGATGAAAGTTCTGGATTGCGCATCTTGGGCAGCTCCTGTAGATAATCAGTGCAAAGATCAGTGCTTAAGTAATTGCTCATGCAGAGCATATGCATATGATGCTGGCATTGGTTGTCTAATCTGGAGTGTCGAGTTAATCGACAGGCAGAAATTCTCGGTTCAAGGAGCTGATCTTTATGTTCGGGTTAATAAGAATTAACTTAGTAAGTTTCTGTGTAATCATTTGACTGGTTTCGGCATTTTGCAATTTCTTATGTTAACTATTATGTTTTGGTCAGGTCGTGGACAGGATTTCAAAGCAATTGCAATAGCTGTACTTGGAACAATTCTCATTGCAATGGCTACGTACTGCATTTGTAGAAGGATTAAGGAACGAAGAGGTAGAGTAGGGCACTATATTTATTCTTATTTCCACGAAAGTCTCATGATTTAACGTTAGTTTCTTACTTGAATTTTTGTTGCTGTAACAGCCTAAAAATCGACAAAAACCTTGTCCTCCCATGGCCATGGGGGTAAAAAATCTCCTCTATTTTCTTGGAAAAACACGACTGGGCAAAAGCTGAACCAAGTAAAATTTCAGGAATTACAAGTACTAAGCTTCGAATCCTTGTCAGCCGCAACAAATGCTTTCAGCGATACTAATAAATTAGGAGAAGGCGGATTTGGTCCAGTCTACTGGGTAATTTCAGTTCTTATGGTTTTGCTTCCACCCTTTTGCTAAATGTGGGGCTTGATTGTAACCCACACAAGCTCTTCTTCTTCAGGGAAAACTACCGGATGGACAAGAAATCGCGGTGAAGAGACTATCAAAAGCCTCCGGCCAAGGATTGGAAGAGTTTCTTAATGAAGTGGAGGTCATATCTAAAGTTCAACACCGAAATCTAGTTAGACTTATGGGTTATTGCATTGACGACTGATGTGGACATCATGGCTGACACGGGTTGATAGGGCGTATTTTTTACAAAGCACGGCCGTGTAATGAGTCTGGAGGTTCCACAGAAGCATACACGGCCATATACACGGTTCAATGGCACGGTCGTGTGTTAAGTCGAGATAATTCACAGAAACATATACGGTAAGAAGGCACGGCCGTGTGTTGTGTTTGGAAAACCTACAGAAACATACACGGCCTTATGCACGACAAGAAGATACGGCCGTGTGTTGTGTCTGGAATATCTACAGAAACATACACGGCCGTGTCTCAACCAGATGACGGACGTGCATACATATATTTATTTCCATGTGTACATATATATTTCCTTTTTAATTGTTTTCCAGAAGACTATAAATAGTTTTTCGGTCATTTTAGGATTAGCTTTTCAATCTTTTGTCAAATTACATACACTTAGAGAAGAGTTTTCTCTGTTCCCTCAATTGTATGCAATTGAGAATTTTAAGGAATAAACTTAGATTATTCTTTGTTTATTCGTGAGGTCCAGTCCGAAAATTGGTCTCGTGTCTCACGCTTTCCTCGCTGCGTTAACGACAATGAGAAAATGCTCGTCTATGAATTCATGCCAAACAAAAGTCTGGACGCACTGCTTTTTGGTATTAGTTCTTACGTTAGAAATTCGAATTGCCTTTTCTCTATTATTTCTGCATCAATTTATAGTTAGTGATCTTCCAATAGCTTGCATGTTTCCATTCCATGTCTTGAAGATCCGCAGATGAAGAAATTGTGGGACTGGAGAAAGCGCTTCAATATCATTGATGGAATTTGCCGAGGTCTACTATACCTTCATTGGGACTCTAGATTGAGAACAGTTCACCGAGATCTTAAGGCAAGTAATATTTTATTGGATGAGGAGCTCAATCCCAGAATTTCAGACTTTGGAATGGCCAGGATTTTTGTGCGCGATGAAGATCATGCTGATACTAGAAGGGTAGTAGGAACAATGTGAGTACCCTTATTCATTTTCATTCGTACTTCTCTAGGTTTGTTTGATTCGCTCAAAAAATTCTCCGAATTCCTTCATACGTTTGTAACTATTAGAGCTTTAAATTTTTCATAGTTTTAAAAGGTTGTGCAAATTGATTGTAGAAGACGAAATTATTATATTTTGTAGCTATTAGTGGTCGGTTATCTTCCACTACTGACTATTAAAAGCCGTTGATATGAACAAGCTTTTAAAATTATTATATTGTAGTTTCAAGAGCAAGGAAACAGAGTACACACACGGAAAAACGGAAATCTGCAATTCTCATTCATAATGTTTTCCAAGCTTCTAAAAATATAGAAGCAATAAACTTAATAAGTTTAACATCCTAAATTATAGCAAAACGAATCAAAACAAACTTATTTACTTCCAAAAAATTAGAACTGAATCAAACAAACCAAAACTAAAATATTTGCTGTCCTAACATACAATAAACTAACACTCCTCCATGCTTTTAGGAGCTGCAAATTCCAGGTTTTTGCCTCAGAAGTTCAAACTTGTTTGCTGGTAGAGATTTTGTGAAGATGTTTGCAAGTTGTTCCTCGGATTTGCAATACACGAGACTTATATTTCCTTCTTTTTGCACTTCCCTTAAGAAGAACAATTTGATCTTGAAATGTTTTGTTTTTCCATGGAAAACCAAATTATTAGATATTGCAATTGCAGCTTGATTATCAACATAAATCTTTGTATCACTTTTTTGCTCCAAATGTAAATCATAGAACAACTTCCTCAACTACAATGCTTGATTTACAGCAACTGTAGCAGCGATGAATTCAGCTTCCACGGTGGATTGAGCTATGGTGTCTTGCTTCTTGGAGCTCCAACAAAATACACCTGATCCTAAACTGAAACAATATCCCGATGTGCTCTTCATGTCATCTATGGATCCACCCCAATCACTATCGGAAAATCCTAGTAGACTTAAGCTTTGACACTTCTTGAATTTTACACTAAGATTGATTATTCCCTTGATATATCTAATCACTCTCTTTGCAGCTTTGAGATGTGTTTCACTAGCACAATGCATGAAGTGAGATAGGATACTTACAGCAAAGAGTATGTTAGGCCTTGTTGTAGTTAAATACATCAGAAGACCAACCAAGCTTCTGAAGTAACCTTCATCAACCTTATTTGTGCCATCCTCCTTGCTTAAGCTTTCCTTTTAATTCATAGGAGTAGTCATTTCCTTGCAATCTTCCATGTGAGACTTCTTAAGGATTTCCTTTGCATATTTCTTTTGACATATGAAAACTTCATCTTCTAGTTGCTTGATCTCCATTCCCAAAAAATATGTCATTAATCCAAGATCAGTCATTTCAAAGCTTTCCAACATTTCTATCTTAAACTCTTTAACTACCTCGGAATTTCCACCTATAATAAGAAGATCATCAACTTAAAGAGAAACTATAATTAAATTAGCCCCTTTTGGTTTTACATAAAGTGAGGCTTCAAACATGCTTTTCATGAATCCTAAGCTTGATAGATGCTTATCTATCTTGCTATACCATGCTCTAGGTGCTAGCTTCAAACCGTATAGGGCCTTCTTGAGCAAGTACACCTTTTCTTCTTTACTTTGTTCCACAAATCCCTCAGGTTGCTCAACATAGATTTCCTCTTGTAAAGAACCATTTAGGAATGCATACTTTACATCCAGCTAATGCACCTTCCAACCATGTTGTGTAGCTATTTCTAATACTAATCGTATTGTATCCAATCTAGCAACGGGAGCAAACGTGTCAAAGTAATCAACTCCAAAAATTTGAGCATATCCCTTGACAACAAGTCTTGCTTTATACTTGTTGATAGATCCATCAGCGTTAAGTTTAGTCCTAAACACCTATTTTGCTCTAATGATTTTCCTATTAGTTGGTTTATTGACTAACTCCCATGTCTTGTTTTTCTTGATCATTGTCAGCTCTTCTTCCATTGCCTTTTGCCATTTCTGATCTTTAATGGTGTCTTCATAACTAGTAGGTTCACAAATCACAATGCTACATCTTTGATAGACATCCTAGAGAGGTCTAGTTCCTCAAACTAGTGGATTATCTTCATTTCTTCTTGCCATTGTTTTGTATTTTGATCTTTGCTAGATTGGAAGGGCAAGCTTGATTGTTGCATGGTCACTTGTGTTTCCTTTGATTGTTCCCAATTCCACTTTTCATTTTCATTAAAAACCACATCTCTACTGACTACAATTTTTCCAGTTTGAGGTTGGTAAACTTTTATGCTTTGGATGAGGAATTGTAGCCTACAAAGAAGCTTGGTTTTAATCTTTTATCCAGCTTGTCAAGCTTAACCTTTGGAACATGAGAAACACAAACAACCAAACACTCTAAGAAAGTTTAGTGAGAGTTTGTAACCATACCAAGCTTTAAAAGGTGTTTTTTCCTTTAATGCTCTAGTAGACAATCTGTTTTACAAGAAGACCGCCGTACTTGCCGCTTCTGCTCATAAGTTCTTTGGTAAGTCTTTATCATGCAACATACATCTAGCCATCTCCATTAAATACCTGTTTCTTCTTTCACTCACTCCATTTTGCTGTGGCTTGTAAGGAGCTATAAGTTGATGTTGGATACCGGCCTCTTCACAAAACACATTGAATTCTCTTGATGTATATTCTTTTTCATTGTCCAATCTTATAGCTTGGGTCTTGTAATCACTTTGATTTCCTACCATTTTTTTGAATTTCCAGAACACACCAGCTACCTCTAATTTATATTTTAAGAAAAAAATCCAACACATCCTTGTAAAATCATCGATGAAGATAACATAGTATTGACTACCTGCTAAGGATGGAGTTCTATGCAGCCCTGCAATATCTATATGGATAAGCTGCAATTTGCGTGCAGCTCTCTAAGATGGCTTCGGGAATGGTTTCCTATTTTGCTTACCATATTGACAAGCATTGCATGTCGGTAGGTAATTTGCAAATGTTGGTAGTCCAATTGTGAGCTCCCTTTCCTTCAGGAATTTCATCTTCTTCAAATGGCAGTGACCAAGTCTCTTATGCCATATCTCTGTGTTGTTTGCTTCTGTGGTAAAAGTTGTAGGTTCTTTGATTGGATCGAAGGAGAAGCTTTTCCCTTTCATCCTCACATTCAGAACCTTCTAGCTAGTGGCATCAAGAACTTGACAATAATTCTCTTCGAAAATGACTTTGAGTCTTCGTTCAATTAGCTAACCAACACTCAGTAGATTTTAATCAATTTCAGGTACATAAAGAACATTAGAGATGTTCTTTGAACCTTCAACACTTGATATGATCACCGTCCCTATTCCTTTAATAGGGATGTAATCACCATTACCAATTTTAACTTTGGTAATGTTAGTTGGCCTCAAATTTTTGAAGAGTTTTCTATCGTTGGTCATGTGGTTTATACAACCACTATCGATTAACCAACTTCTGGATGAATAACCATTAGTAACACAAGATGCCATAAACAACTGATCTTCTTCCTCTTGTTTAGCAACTTGTGCTTCATTCACTTGCTGCTGAATCTTTCTTTTGCAAATAATTGCATCATGCCCCATTTGATTGCACTTGGAACACTTTGCATCAAGTCTCCTCCAGCATTTGTATGGTGGATGACCTTCTTTGCCATAATGTCAACATGGAGGGTATTTACCTTTATAGTTTCCTTTTCTTCCTCTATTGTTGTTCGAAGCAAAAGGAGGATTTTCGTCTTCACCTTTCTTCTTTTTCCATTTGCTTTTATTAGCTCCATGGTGTTTTGCAATTAAGGCTCCTTCGATGCTAACATTTTCCCTCATGTGCCTTCTTTGTTCTTACGCCTGCAATGAATGTAACAATTTTACCAAGGAAATTTTTGATAGATCCTTGGTATTTTCTAGTGTTGTTATAGTTGCTTCATAACGTTCAGGCACTATGACAAGGATCTTCTCAACAATCCTTGAGTCATTGAACTTTGATCCTAATAATTTGATCTTGTTTGCAATGTCAAGAAGCCTATCTGAGTACTCTTTAACAGTTTCGGATTCCTTCATCTTATGCAATTCAAAATCCCTTATCAGATTTAGCACCTTCATACCTCTGATCCTTTTGTCTCTAGCATACTCTTGCTTAAGATACTCCCAGATGGATTTAGCTGTCTTACAAGACATGATTCTTATAAAAAGTGTTGATGATACTACAGCGAACAAGCAAGCTTTAGCCTTCAATTTTTTAGTTTTCTTCTCCTTATGTGTTTTGATTTGGGCTATGGTGGCATTTTCTAGAAGTGTTGATAGATCATAGTCTTCTTCCATGGCTTCCCAAAGATCCAAAGCTTCCAGGTTGGTTTCCATGCGAACTGCCCAGATCTGATAATTTTCTCCGTCGAACATAGGTGGAGTAATTGAAGAAAAATTTGCTTTGGCTTCCATGGCGTTTGGAGAAGACTTCAACACAGATCCCGTAAGAAGAAAGCTCTAATACAAATTGTAGTTTCAAGAGCAAGGAAACAGAGTACACACATGGAAAAACGGAAATTTGCAATTCTCATTCATAATGTTTTCCAAGCTTCTAAAAATATAGAAGCAATAAACTTGATAAGTTTAACATCCTAAACTATAGCAAAATGAATCAAAACAAACTTATTTACTTCTAAGAAATTAGAACTGAATCAAACAAACCAAAACTAAAATATTTGTTATCCTAATAAGCAATAAACTAACAGATATAAAGTTATTTGATAATTATAAAACAACAATAAAACATTAATGCGGAAAAAGTCGTGAACAATTTTTTCCTTGACAATACATCCTATATTCATTTTCATAGCTAATGACTAATTGTTATATCTCACAAATGTTGAAAACAGTGGTTATATGGCACCGGAATATGCAATGCACGGATGGTTTCCAGAGAAATCTGATGTATTCAGTTTCGGCGTATTGTTACCGGAGATTGTAAGCGGAATAAAAAATAGTAGCTTTTGTGAAATGATAAAGCTTCAAGTATCATAGAATTTGTAAGTCTTGGATCCTATGAATGGACGTCTCTAGCATTTGTTAAGATTGAATGGAAACATTTTTTTGCTGTCTGAGAAAAAGAAAAGGGTTTGTTTTCGAATATATAATAAAGTAATAAATACTATAACTATACAATAAAACATATATTTTTCAATTAATTGAATCGTGTAAAAGATAACATTTATATGATATATGATAACTGATCCCACAAAATATTGATTTATAATAAATTACGACTTATAACATTTCAACATTAGTTCACTGTAAGTATTATCATAAACAATAACATATACAATAGTTAAATAAAGTATTACCCTCATAATGTACTTAATAATTATATAATAATTTTTTATATTTACTTGATATTAGATTATCAATATATTATTTAATATTATTATATAGAATGGTATATGTAATAACTATATAAAACGTTGTTTTATCATCCAATATACTCTTCTTACAATATTGGATATTGGTTTCTTATTATACCAATATACAAATGATGATAAAGAAACTTTTTTTTTTCTTTTAATTTTATTGATTCTGAACATACAAGCATATTATTATAGACTATATAGTATTATATATCATAATTGATACTTAAGGTTTTTATGATATATAACTTTTTAATATTAGTTCACCGTACTCTTGTACATGCCACTAGATAATAACGTAATAATTTATTACCTCTTTTGATACTTAATTATTATGTTGTAATTTCTAGTAACTTATATCAGATCATAAGTTTTTCAATATCAATGTAATAGTATACGTAGTAACTACATAAGAAGAAATATTAATTTTTTGTGATACTAGTTTACCAATATGCTGATTAACGTCTAAATAAAGCTCGTATATAGTTAACTAGTGCTCTTACAAATAGTTAATAATTTGGCCCATGAACACATACAAATATATTAAAAACCAAAAATCTTATATTTATATATTTATTAATTAAAAAATGAATACATTGTTATCTTATTTTGCATATGAATTAATATAATGTTTACTAACAAATCTATTAAATTTTTATTGTCAAAGGATAATTCGATTGCGTTTTACTTTAGATAATTAACTTTTATAAGAAAAGCTAGTACAATAAATGAGGGAACTAACATGCAAAAGTGTATATATATATAAAAAAAAAAAGCTTAGTCAACTATTGTTAAGATGGAAATGTAATGTAGTGCTCAAATTAAATGGTATTAAACATAAAGTTAAAATTAATTATTATACTATAGAATCATTTTTGGTGTTGCATCGTAGAAATTTCTCGATTAAATTTTCCTTGTAACGTATAAGTTGCAAATTTTCTTAATTCCCTGCTCATTTATATATTTATTTATTTTTCGGAAATGACGAGGTGCATTCATGTGGGACTGTTGTGCTTTCAGGATTCCGCGGAAGACAGGCCGACAATTTCCACTATAATTTCAATGATTAACAACAAGATGACTAGTCTTCCAGGACCAAAGCAACCTGCGTTCTGCGAAAGAAGGTTCAATACTAGAGATCCAGATGCACTTGGACAAAGTCAAAGCACACGCTCTCTTAACGACGTTACTATCACTGTAGTGGAAGGACGATGAGATCCTGAAATAACTTGTGTAATACGGATCTTTTTCCAACGTTTTTTTTTTAATTTCAATTTTCTGTATATAATGTAAAATTTAAATTATCAAATGTTATTGAAGATCTCCACGACACTCCAATTGTAAGTGATTTATATTGGGAATTGAGGTTAGAGGTGGTAAAGGATGGCCAATTGTGGAGCTTAATTATTATAAAAAATGTTCATAAAAAATCTTGAAATCATTTATATTTTTCTCAAAGAGCAAATCATTTTCTATTTGTACTTTTGATGATGGTTAGTGATATGAACTCTATCAACCTGTACTGAAATCCAAAATCGAATTTAATTGAACAATCGACGATTGATCACGAACGAGGGAAACTATAACCCTTTGTCCATAAACGAGACAAGAACCTTAATATAAGTGATAATGCAACAATCGATTATGGAACGATCGATTGATAAGTTTTGGATGAACGCTATAAATTTACAATTCGATAAATTCAATTAGTTCTTTCAAGAACCAAAGAAAAATAACTCTCAATTTATGAATAAACTTTACCAAAAGATCCTTACAAATCAATGTGTGATGACTATTTATTGTCTCATAACAAAAGAGTACACAAAACATCATAAAAAACCCTAATGTGATTAAGAAAACACTATACATCGGCGGCCTAAAATTGTCTAAAGTTAGCGCACATTTCTTCCTAAGTCAACACCTAAGCCGATGGCTTAACTCTAGAATCCAACAGGCCTAAATGGAATTTTAAGTCAACCACTTAGGCCAGCGGCTTACTAACTGGCCTTCAATGCATTTTTGTGTTGATCACTTTAAGCCGGTAGCCTTCTCCAAAGCTGGCCATTTAAATCGGCGGTCTTTAGTAATCTTGAAGTTGTCGGCCTTTGATTCCTTCCTCAACTTCCGCCTTTGTGATCCACACTTCAAATAGTCTTGTGCTCTTTGCCCCCATCTTCCTATCCTGTCTTTGATCATCCTTGGACCAATCCTCCTAGTGTGATCTTCATCATTTCCCTCCTCTTGAAAAGAATTTGTCTTCAAATCGTCACCTGCGTTAAAAAGACTCAAATAAGTAATATTAAAAATAGCACTAGTTTGATACTTACCTGGCAATTCCAATATGTAAATGTAGTCATTGATGCACTCGAGGACTCGAAATGGACCATCGCCTCTTGGAAGCTACTTTGATCGCCTTTGTGTTGACAATCGCTTTCGGCTTATGTGCGCCTAAACCCAATCTCTAGGTTCAAAGCATATTTGATGGCATCCTTTGTTGGCTTGTTTTGCATATTGCTCCGTTCATCACTCAATATTAAGCTTGGTTTTTTCATGAACCTACCTCACATATCTAGCTTTGCTTCTGCTATTAACATGTTTAGACATAGGTAAAGAAGTTAAATGTAATGGAGTAAAAGAATTTAGACTATATACAACCTTAATAGATCTCTTTGTTTTTGAGAACAGAGCCTTCTTATTCTCACTTGTACTTGCATAATAATTTTCTTTCCACTTTGCTTTTCTCTCATCACTAAATGTTTTTCCTCTCTTTTCGCCTTTCTTTGACTCAAACTCTCCCTTCTTTTCTTCTGCAATAGAGCTTAGTTTAATTTTTTTACTAACTCCCTTTTATTCACTCTCTCTTTGTAACCTTACTTGATCTTTATAAAAAATTTCTTTTCTCTCAGCTTTTATCTTTATTTTCTCACAAGCCTCATATTCCTTCTCTTTTTCTTTTGTACTCTCACTCATTGTCTTTTTTTTTTTTTTTCACTCTCTTTCTTTTGACCACTCTCTTTTTGCAATTTCATCTAGTCCTCATAAACTTGCTTAGGGGTTAAAGGCACAAGAGTAATTGGCCTTTGATTTTTCTTAAAAGAATACTTATTGGTAAAGCTGTCATGCTTAACCCTCTTATCAAACTGCCATGGTCGTCCAAGCAACAAGTGAGTAGCCTACATCGAAACTACGTCACATAAAACATCATCTTCATACCTTCAAATGCGAAAGTAACTAGTACTTGCTTGTCCACCCTCACTTCACCACTATTATTTAATCACTGCAATTTGTAAGGTCAAGGATGCTCACTAGTGGAAAGTCCTAATTTCTCAACTATAGTCGCACTTGCCACATTAATATAATTCCCACCATCTATAATCACAATATACACCTTGTTTTGAACTAGGCATCCAGTATGAAAAATATTCTCCGTTTGTATCTCGTCCTCTTCTCTAACCTGTACATTTCAAGCTCTCCTGGCTACCAACAACTCCCCCCGAACAACATACTCCTCCCCATCAACATTTTCAGAAGAATTTCTTGAGACATACTACTGCACTAGACAATATTAGGAGTAATAAAATGAAATCTCTCAAATTCACTCGTTCTTGTGTTTCATTCAAATTGCTCTACTGTTCTTACCAATCCTTACCCACTAAAAAATTTCTCTTTTCAGTTCTTTTGGAACTAACAATCCAATCGGATTTGTTTATATGGAAATCCACCCAACTTGCCCAACAGCAGTTTCGTAACACGATTTGATAAGATTCATAGAATGCTACGAATTCAACTAAGGATCACCATAAACTCTAAATCATAATTTTGCAACACAATTTTTTTTTAAACGAATTCCTTTCTTTTCTTTTTTTTACCTTTGCTTCTTCTTCTTCTTCTTCTTCTCTCTCTCTCTCTCTCTCTCTATCTCTCTTTTAACTCTTAAGAAAGGGAGTGTGTATGATTCCTTTCAACACTAATAACAATCTAATTCAAAATTTAAAGAATGATTTTTTTAATCCAAACCCTAGATCTAAGAATAGGTAATTGAAGTAACAAGATAGGTGATCCTGACAAACCTGGTTGCTTTGATACCAAATAATGTTAACCTCTCCAACCTATGCTGAAACTCAAAATCAAATTGAATCGAATAATTGATAATCGATCACAAATAAGGGAAACCATGACCCTTTGTTTATAAATGAGACAAGAACCATGGTATAAGTGATAATGCTACAATCGATTATGGAATGATCGATTGATAAGTTTTGGATGAACACCACAGATTCATAATCCGACAAGTTCAATTAGTTCTTTCAAGAACCAAAGAGAAATAACTCTCAATTTATGAATAAAATTTGCTAAAAGATCCTTACAAATGAATGTCTAATGACTATTTATAGTCTCACAACAAAAGAGTACACAAAATGTCATAAAAAACCTTAATGCTACTAAGGAGAACATTATATGCCAGAAGCCTAAAATTGTCTAAAGCCGGCTTACATTTCGTCCTAAGCCGACACCTAAGCCGGCGGCTTAACTCTAGAATCCAACTAGCCTAAATGGAATTGTAAGTTGACCACTTAGGCTAGTGGCTTACTAGCCAACCTTTAATGCATTTTTACACCAGCCACTTTAGGCAGGCTGCCTAAGCCTTCAAGGCTGACGGTCTTCAGTAATCTTGAAGTTGTTGGCCTTTGATTCATTTCCCGACTTCCACCTTAGTGATCTGCACTTTAAATAGGCCCGTGCTCTTTGCTCCCATCTCCCTATCTTGTCTTTGATCATCTTTGGACCAATTCTCTTAGTGTGATCTTCATCAATTAGTCACCATTATTAGTAGTATGTCACTTGTTATCTTTCAACATTTTATGTTACTATGTCATGTGTCATGTGTCATATCCATTATACCTTAGAACTTAATGCCTATGGTGTTCAATATCGATCACACAAGGTGGTAAAGGCATAGGTAATAATTGATTGCATTGTTGAGTCAATAGTGGAAGATAAAGCGGCTATCGAAGTTGATGAGAAGTGTACTTGGACTCTCTATGTAAACGGTTCATCTACTCGAGAGGGGAGGGGGTTAAGACTTGTATTGAATGGACCACATGGGGTTGAGATCAAATATGCTCTAAAGTTTGGATTTTTAACCAATAATAACAAGGTAGAGTATGAAGCCTTCATTGTTGGATTAAAAATGGCAAACAGAATTGGAGCGAAAAAGATTAACATTTTTTTGGATTCACAACTCATAGTTCAACATGTCAAAGGGAAGTATGTTGTCAAAAATGAGGGGATGACCAAATACCTAGAGGTTGTCAAATTCCTATACTCCAGCTTTTCATTATAAAGTATCGTGGAGATTCCTTGAGTAGAGAACACAAAAGCAAATGTGCTATGAATGTTGGCCTCATCATTCCTCTTTGATGTGGATAAGAAAGTATTTATGGAATTCTTACCCAAGAAAAGTACTAGCGGATCTCAACAAGAGTGCCTTGTTAATGAAACCCTAATCTACACGAAGCCATGTTGGATGGACCTGATCATTACATACTTAACAAATGGTACTATCCTTGAGGAAAGGAAAAAGGCAAAGGCCTTGAAGTAAAAGGTAGCCTAGTACACACTTCTCGATAAGCAACTCTACAAAAGGGCATACAGTTTGCTACTGCTCAAGTGTCTTTAACCTTTTTAGGTCAAGCACTTACTGGTAGAGCTCCATGCTAAGATTTATAGTAACCACATCATGAGTCATGCCTTAGCTATTAAGGTGCTCCAAGCAAGGTATTATTGGCCTATTATGAAAAAAGACACCAAAAGCAATTGTGTAGTAGAGCGACAAGTGTCAGAAACATGCTTTGGTTAACAAGTAGTCGAGCATTATGCTCGTGCCAATCACAAGCCTATGGCCTTTCATCTAGTGAGGACTTGATATCGTCAGACCATTCTCTAAGGTGATAGGCCAAGGTCAGTTTATCATAGTGGTGGTCAACTACTTTACCAAATGGGTAGAAGCTAAAGCCATGGCCAACATCACCGAACACAATGTAAGAGACTTCGTCAACAAAGTTATACTATGTCCATTTGGCATACAAGCACCATTGTCACTAATAATGGCACTCAGTTCGATAATATGAGGTTTACAGAATTTTGTACCAAGTATGGTATCAAGATTCATTACACCTTAGTAGCTCATTGTCAATTGAATGGATAAGCTAAGGCCACTAATAAAGTCACCCTTCAAAGCCACAACAAGAAAGTTCACTAGGCAAAGGGGAAGTAGACCAATGAGCTCCCCTATATATTATAAGGCTGCCGAAAAACTCCAAAAACAGCTATAGGGAGAGTCTTTTCAACTTAGCTTTTCGAATTGAGGCAATCTTATTAATCAAGCTTGAACTTCCTAACCTTCGCATCTATAACTTGGACTTACAAGTTAACAAGATCAAACTCCGAGCTAACTTAGATTTCCTTAAAGAACTAAGAGACCAAGTTATCCATTGAGTGGTAGCATATCAATAGTGTATAGCTGGATACTATGATAAGAAGATGGAGAACAAGGCATTCCAACTGGGAGAACTAGTTTATAGGATGCTTAGAGCCACTAATTCAAGAGAAAGCCAAGGTAAATTAGCCTTGAGTTAGGAAGATTCAGTCTAAATGTGAAGAGTAGTTAGGCATATGAACTAGAGAATGGACATTTGATCTCTAAAACATGGAATGTAGAAAGTTTATGATTATACTTTGATTAAGTTTTAAAGCTCAATTTGTGAAGTTCAATTCAACATAGACATTTTTACAGCTTAATAAAACTACATTTGCCTTAATGATTTGTAAAATCTATGTCTTATCTTAATTTGTCTTATAAAGTATATGAACTTAGAGCTTAATCACATAAGTGATGTGAGTAGTGAGTAAAGTTCTAAGCCTTGACAAGGTGACAAGACACGTAAGGGACCCTACTTAGCAACTAAGCGTATGAGCCTACAGTCCTAAGAGGCCGAGCTAAGTGGACTTGTAATTGGTGCTAGTGTAGTGGGATATCTTCACTAACTAGGATTAAGCCTAAACATCAAAGATACTCTCAATAAGGGTCAGAACTCTTGCCTATGCATACTTTCCAACTAGAATATAACTTGATCCACGAAGTAGTAACACATGATACTTAATAATTGTACAATAATAATAAAATGAAAAAGGAGAGAAGAAAAGACAAAACTAACTTCTTTCATCAATATTTTCAAGAATTACAATTACAAGTCTTTGAAGACAGTAAATTGACCTCTTACAAGTTTAACTAAAAAAATACAAAGTACAAACAAAAAAGAAAAAAGGAAATTAGCACAGCTAGTCATCACTTAGAGCTAGAGTCGGCTCAGCTTACCTTGCCTTAAGGATTTGCTCTATTTTAGTGAGGAAATGAGGAAAAGGTAACTTTTCCTCACTTTACAAATACCTTACCTTAAGGATTCACTCTATTTTAGTAGACTTATTGAAACTATCCTACATAATGTCCATATCTCCCTTATATTCTACCGTTGTAGCCTTCACCTAATGAAGCTTCATGGTGAGGTAGGCCTCTCGCTCCAAGTAGCTGACAATCTTCTTAGAGAGATTGTTGATGTGGTTAATAGCCCCTTTGAACTCTTATTGTGCCTTCTCTAGCTCGGTCGAGGTCCTTTAAGCTTACTCCTCAATCTTAGCTACCTTTTTTTTCCTATAGTCCTCCCTAATGCCTCGAGCTCCTCAAGAGTAGTGTTTAGCTTGGCTTCTGCTGCCAACCACCTCTATAGGTGAAGATTGTTACGATTGAACATGCGGTTGAATACCGTAAATGGGTAATCACAATCAGCGAAATGAGTTCGCACTTATCAATCTCCTTCAACACATGCATAAAGGATGCTAAATGCGACCTTGATTATTTGTAAAAACAAGAACAATGTTGAAAAAGTGAAAACTAACAAGAGAAGCGACTATGGTTAGCAACCATAAAGACCTTACCTTAGCAAGTTTAGTAGAAAAGTGACTTTACATTTGAGTAGTAGACATTCTAGCCATGACGCAATGCCTTGAAGGGGGGCTTAGAAGTTTTAACTAAAAGCTATTATATCATATGTGCATCCATTATATAATAACCACCTTACAAGTTAGAGGTTACAAGACTTTAGATAATTATTTAACTGATTACAACTAACTATACTACGTGTAGTCTTATAATAAGAAAATTAAATATGAATTCCCATATTTTACGGTTGATCAAAATCATAGAGAATTGAAATCTCCTACTAAAATAATAAAATAGATGAATACATCTACATTTTACAAATTCTATTTCTACATTTAGTTCCTAAGAATAAGATTACATCTAAATAATCTATTATGCCACATCTTAGTCTATCATTTCTAATTCCAGTAGCACTTATCACATCATAGCTTATCTTATCCTATGTTTCTATTATTTTTCCTACAAAACAGTCTATGGAGATATGAGTACACATTGTGGTTTAGTGAGATAGGAGTACAATACTTTCATTACTATCCATGCACAAGTAATTTAAAATAAGTTTTCATCTATATGCTATACATGAGTAACCATTTACAATGTAGGCATTGCATGAAGTCTTTAGGTAACTAGCATGAAATTTAGGGTTTAACACTCTCCTTAACCATGGGTTGGGGATTCTCATAACCATCAGCACTTGTATACATCATTTTACTTAGTTCTCATCTTTTCACTTAGTTAATTATCGTTTATCTTTTAATTCTTAAGTTTCAAGTGCCTTAAATGTACACTGTGCACTTAAACCCTCAAGAATAGGCAAGACTCTTAAATGGGTTCCATTAAGGACATAACAACCCCTAAGTTACTTAATTCAACAATAGTAGAATGGCAGTCCTAATAATTACTTCATGCACATCTAGTAGTGGTAATGGCCTTCAACACAATGCAATGTCTCATGCAATGTATGTCAAATTTTATCTTAGTCTAATATCATTATGCCCATTTAGTTTTAGGTGACCAATCAAATAATATAAATCAAATAAGACAAACAAATCATAAAGAAATAAAGTTTCACATTAACTCGACATATAAGGGCAGATTAATAGTAGCATATTACGACCCGATTACACCATACATTAAATCAACCAACTATGAGGCATCTATTGCTCTCATTTATCAGCAATGATAAAGTCATCCAATTACTTAACCAATCAATCATCACTCATCAAACATGTTCCAATCTATTCATTTACCGTGATGTTTCCTCGTTCACCTCACAATCATAGGTATATGTGTATACAAGTGTCTTATGTATATACATATATATTTATCATCTAACAATACGTATATGTATATACTAAGTTGGATAAGAAAATAAATTGGTACATACACATTCTTATAAGTATATAAATATAAGTACATATTTATATCTATGTCTTTATGTTTATATATATATATATATATAGTTAGGGAAATAAGGATCCATATTGCAACAATACACACCAATTATCTACACGTCACAAACAATCAATCTAATGCAATAATAGTTACTCAACTTTAGTTTACAAGATTCTTTTTATTTAATTATTATTATTTTTCATTCATTTAATTCTCTAGTTTTTCTTTTTTTTTTTTTCCCTTTCAAGTAATTGTCGGCATTATAGAATAATGAATGATATATATATATGTAGTATTCATATGGACTATACTATGTACATACATAAATACATATCCACTTTACCTTATGTAACATATTACTTCATCTATATGCTCATGGATGTATATATATTGTATTGAAGTTCCTTTACCCTCATTATATATATGTATGTGTATGTAGATAGGTAGGTCTGATCATAATATGGTCACATGTGTATTACATAATCTTTGCACTGCCCGTGGACCGAGAGGAATGATAAGTGATGGCATGTATGAAGATAATCATCCTTGGGTTAGTTACTAGTCACGATTTCATGGGCATTATGACACTGCTTTTCTATCTTATTGTCTTAGTTTCTTACTTCATTAGTGCCTTGTTACAAGTTTTTTTTGGAAGCTCTATCATCACAGTGGACTCAATTTGTGAAGTTGGGGCGTCTTCGGTAGCTAAGCTAAGATTAAGCCATTGAATTGCTATAGAAGAGACAGCATGAGAGATTTTCGATAAAATGCCTAAACACGACTTCATGTTGTGGATGATCTGATTTGCTTTCTTCTCATTCTGTCTCTAACTTCCTTTACATTTTTTTTTTAAATACGCATTCATAGCTATGTTGGCTTCAAATTCATGACTCATGAGCACTTCTAAACCCTTCTATGTACATGTTCTTGCAGTTTTCTTTCATTAGAGGTTTGTTGGTTACGCTCGTGAATCTTCGATAGAGAGTCGAGGGTGTACTTTTTAGGTAACATGAGATTAAAAGTTTACTTTTTTGCTTAAACATGCCTCTGCATCTATTGCTTTGGGGCACTATTTAGCTGCCGTCTGCTTGCTCATCCCTTTAGGTTCTTTTTCTTTTTCTTTTTTCTTTTTCCTTACACTACCATGTACCAAATCTGTGAGCTGCTCTTTGTTTTGTAGGGGTACGTTATCCTTGTGTTTTCTATCAACCTCATCTTCTTTGGAATAATTATTTTCTTTGATTGTTGTTGAACTGTGAATGCGGCTTTATACGACTTCTATTTGGGCCAACTTGCTATTGTTCAAGCACATGGAGAACATGTTTCTATTATCCTTGACATGGACTTACTAGGCAGTAGCATGAATGTATGAAATTTGTTCATATGCATAGGTTGGTGTTTTAGTTGGTAATTTGAGTAAGGGGTTGTTTGTTGAGTGATGAGTTGGGATTACACTATTGTTATGTCTCATGTTATTCGGTTCTATTACTCCTAATTGCTTCATCCTAAATCTTTCTTCACATTCATTGCAAAGAACCAAAAACACGTCATCATTTCAATTGATAATAAATTTTACTCTTTGCCCCCTACTCCTTTTTTTTTTTTTTTTATGAAATGCATATGTCCATGACAAGATTTGGAAAACTAATTTCTTTGTTTCTCCTCTTCCTTCCCTTTCTTCCACATGTTGAATATCTATATACAAGAGAATGTTATCTATTCCTTCCTAAACTGACTCCTACAAATTAGCTAAGTCAATAACAAGAATATCTACAATATCTATCTACCTAAATTACAAAGATTACAAGGATATCTATCTACCTAAATTACAAAGATCACAGATATCACAATCATGGAGAGCACAGGTGGACACACGGGTACAGGCACGTCCAGAGACACGGCCGTATACTATGAGGATTTCTCACAGAGGCTGACACGGGTTCGGGCACGGCCAGAGACACGGCCGTGTACTATGAGGATTTCTCACAGAGGCTGACACGGGTTCGGGCACGGCCTATGACACAGCCGTGTATCTTCCTAAATTACACAAACATACACAATACTCCCCCCTCAAGTTGGAGCATGAAGATCGCGAATGCCCGACTTGCGAAGAACATATTCATATTGCTTTGTATCCAAAGCCTTGGTAAAAATATCAGCAAGTTGCTCACGAGACGGCACAAACTTCATTTAGATATCACGATTGAATATTGAATCACGCACAAAATGACAGTCAACTTCAATGTGCTTTGCTCGTTCATGAAACACGGGATTTTGAGAGATGTGAAGAGCGGCTTGGCTGTCACAATGCAATGTCATGGGTAAGGGATGAAGTACACCGAGGCTACACAAGATTCCTTTCAACCATTTTAACTCACAAGTAGTGGTAGCTATAGAATGATATTCCGCTTCAGCAGATGAATGAGACACCATTTGTTGCTTTTTCGTTTTCCAAGAGACAGGAGAGTCGCCAAGAAATACCAACCATCCTGTAAGCGATCTCCTTGTCAATGGACAGCCGGCCCAGTCGGCATCACACCATCCATCTAAGCGGAGCTCAGATTTACTACTCAATACTATACCTTGCCCTGGACTACGCTTTAGGAAACGAACCACTCGCAACGCAGCTTGCCAATGGTCTTCACGTGGTTGCTGCATAAATTGAGATAAGACGTGAACACTATAAGAAAGGTCAGGTTTGGTGAAACACAAGTAAATCAATCGTCCAACCAGACGACGATATGATTCCGGTTCATTGAGCAAGGGGCTAGTTGAAAGTGCCAAACAATGATTTTGTTCTAAGGGGACCTAGGCAGGGCGAGCTCCTAACAGTCCAACTTCAGAAATAATATCCAACGCATATTTCCTTTAACACAGAAAAAATCCAGCAAGTCCCCGCGCAACTTTTATGCCAAGAAAATACTTCAAAACTCTCAGGTCTTTCATATGAAAACAAGCATGGAGATATGTTTTAAACTATTGGATGGCAGTACTATTGTTTCCAGACACAATAAGATCATCCACATATACAAGAACATTGAGCTGTATAGTATCACGTTGCATAGTGAACAAGGAATAGTCAGAAAGAGATTGTTTAAACCCGTACGCTTTCAAAGCAGTAGATAGCTTGGCAAACCAACATCTTGGAGCGTGTTTGAGACCATAGAGTGACTTACGCAATTTGCAGACCTTGCCAGATTTCGAGACGTGAAAACCAGGAGGCAACTTCATGTAGACTTCCTCTCGAAGATCTCCATGAAGAAATGCATTATGGACATCCATCTGATGCACTTCCCAAGTTTTTGTCGCTGCCACTGCTAAAAACATTCGAACAGTAGTCATCTTGGCAACGGGAAAAGTCTCAGTATAATCGATCCCTTCCACTTGACAATTGCCTAACACCACGAGCTGGGCCTTATAACGTTCCACAGTGCCATCTGAATGATATTTGATCTTGTATACCCACTTACAGCCTAGAGCTTTCTTATTGGGAGGCAAATCAGCGATATCCCAAGTTGCATTATTTTCCAATGCTTGTATTTCTTGTTGCATTGCCTCGCGCCACTGTTTATGTTTCACAGCTTCAGAGAAAGTGATTGGCTCACGTTCGGCACTTATTGCTGCAAGAAAAATACGATGTCGCAAAGAAAATTGAGCACAATTCACATAGTGTGCAATAGGATGAGTCGTACCTGAGAGATGCTGTGGTATGGATGGCGGTGAGGATGGACTCAATTTTTGGATTGTATGAGTAACATAATTGCGCAACAACACTGAAGGTTGTTTTTGCCTATGTCCACGACCCAACAATTCTCCTTCGACAACCTCTGCACCCTGTTCCACATCCTGTTCCAATGTACCAGCCTGACTACCCTGTGCCTCTTCCTGTTCGAATTCCTGTTCGTGTTCTGTTTCCGGTTGAAATACGTTATCAATGTGTCTCCCCCTTGCTACCAAGCTAACCTCATCTGGTGAATCAATATCAGCAATCTTACACCTAGAGGACGAAGCAAATGGAAATTCTGTCTCAAAAAATTTCACATTGCGTGAAACAAAGAATTCACTTGTTTCTAAATCATATAGCCGCCATCCCTTTTGCCCAAAAGGATAACGAACAAAAATACACCGTCTACTTCTACTGGCAAATTTGTCTCCCGATCTCCCTTGTTTATGAGCATAGCATAATGACCCAAAAATTCTTAGATTATCATACGCAGGTTCCCGTCCATAAAGGATACTATAAGGAGTTTTTCCATTCAGAACTGATGAAGGTGTGCGATTTATTAAGTAACCAGTAGTTAGAACACATTCACCCCAAAACGAAATAGGGAGACAGCCTTGAAAGTGTAAAGCTCGAGCCACGTTTAATATGTGTTGATGTTTTCTTTCTACCCGACCGTTTTGTTGTGGTGTCCCAACACAAGATGTTTGAAAAATAATGCCATTTTCAAGAAAATAATTTTTCATGCAAGTAAATTCCGTTCCATTATCGCTTCTCACAATTTTTACTTGTTTATTAAACTGTCGTTCAATAATGGAAAAGAACCTTTCCATGGCTTTAGATACCTCCTTCTTATCAACAAGCAGATATATCCACATAGCTCTAGAGTAGTCATCAACAATAATTAAAAAATATGATTCTCCACAAGAAGAGATTGTTCTATAGGGACCCCACAAATCACAATGTATCAATTCAAACATTTCAGATGCTCTAAAATCACTAAGAGAAAATTTTTATCTAGTCTGTTTTGCTCTTTGACAAATCTCACAACATTTATTCAAACTATTATCCTTAGTAGGATCCACAACTGGAAGTAACTTGGTAACCTTCATAGACAGATGACCCAGACGTTGATGCCAAAAATCTAGTGATCCCATCGTATCTACTTTCATTGCTTTAATTCTTGGTGTCCCTTTGAAATAATAGAGTCCATCCCGACGTTCACCCGCACCAATCAGCATCCTCGATGATCGGTCCTGTATTACACAAAGATTGTCAATGATTTTAATTATACAATGGGATTGATCTATGAGTTGTGACACGGAAATCAGATTGCAGGTTAATCCAGGCACATATAAAACATTTCCAAGAACAAGATTTTCATCAAGATAAATTGTCCCTTCTCTGGTGGCAAGAGCACTGCTCCCATTTGGCAACCCCACGAAACACTGCAGAATTGTCTGCAAGTTATACAAGCTACTTAAATTTCCCGTCATATGGTTCGTTCCTCCCGTGTCAATTATCCAGGACATGTGCTTACCAGTCATTTTTTCACCTCCAAATGTTTTGTTATTTACCAGCTTTACAAGTGCCTCCCATTGCTCATTGCTCAGACCAAGCAATCTAGGTCTATCACCTTCGGCATTGTTCGTCGACGAAGAACTACCTCTTGTGGTCTGAGTAGCGTTGGCACGCACCGAACCAGACCCCTGTCCAGCTCCTTGTCCTGTTCTTTGTTGAGGCAATTGTTGTCCTTTGCCACGTCCTCCGCTTTTCCCTTCGTTGCGGAATCTGTCGCCCCACCATTCCGGATATCCAATCAGGGCAAAGCAGCTATCGGCCTCATGCCCTTTACGTTTGCAATGTGAACATACCATGTTCTTATCCTTCCCATCTCCTCGAGTACGAGCTGCAAAAGCCATCACTTCCCCACGTTCATCCTTTCCACGAGAAATAGCTTTCACTCGTTCTTCTTGGATAAGCATCGAGTACACTTTATTCAAGTTAGGCAGCGGATCTTGAGCCAAAATGTTAGAACGAACAGTCCCATACATTGTTTCTTCTAATCCCATGAGAAAAATATGCACCTTTTCCTCTTCTCGATTTTTTTCTAACACAGTCCTGAGATCACATGTGCATCCTCCACACTTGCACGTCGGCTGCTGTTCGTAGTTGGCTAATTCATCCCACAGTTGTTTGAGTTTGCCATAGTAATTGACAATACTCATTCCTTTTTGCTTGTACTCGACAAGGTCTAATTTCAGCTGCTATATTCTAGGTCCATTCACCAACGAGAAACGCTCTCATATATCATTCCAGAGGTCTTGCGCAATCTCTACATGTGAGATTATTGATCTAAGGTTAGGCTCAATGGTATTTCGGATCCAAGACACCAACAACGAGTTGATTGTCCACCAATCTTCAAGGTCTGCAGAATTCTCATTAGGTCTCGTGATTGTTCCATCAACAAATCCGAATTTCTTCCTCGCTCTCAAGGCCGTTCTCAATGAGTGAGACCACTCGTCATAATTCTCCCCCTTCAACTGGACTTGAGTTATCAAAAGTCTAGGATTGTCGAGTGACGTGATGTCATATGACGATATGGTTTTTCGTTTGAAGTTTCCATCATCGCCAGAGTTCATCTTTATCGTTTTTTTTTTTAGTTCCGTTTCAAACAAATCAAGATGCGATTTGCTACTCTGATACCATGACAAGATTTGGAAAACTATTTTCTTTGTTTTTCCTCTTCCTTCCCTTTCTTCCACATGTTGAATATATATATACAAGAGAATGTTATCTATTCCTTCTTAAACTGACTCCTACAAATTAGCTAAGTCAATAACAAGAATATCTCCAATATCTATCTACCTAAATTACAAAGATTACAAGGATATCTATCTACCTAAATTACAAAGATCATAGATATCACAATCATGGAGAGCACAAGTGGACACACGGGTACAAGTACGTCCAGAGACACGGCCGTATACTATCAGGATTTCTCATAGAGGCTGACACAGGTTCGGGCACGGCCAGAGACACGGCCGTGTACTATGAGGATTTCTCACAGAGGCTGACACGGGTTCGGGCACGGCCTGTGACACGGCCGTGTATCTTCCTAAATTACACAAACATGCACAATAGTCCGTGAGCATAATTGGTTGAAAGTAGGCTTCATTTTCCTTCATCCGACTTCAATATTTTGACATCCACTTGCTTGCTTGGACTAAGATATTTGAATTCTCATGTATAATTTTCAAATTCATGCACCTCTCTTCAACTCTCACTTTTCCACGTATTCATTTTGTAGGTAAAGGAATTTAGAATTTGAGGGACATGTGATTGTGATTAGGACTAGGCATCAAGGAGCTCAACCTACACTTGCAATGAGTAATGGAGGCACAATGATTTTAAGAGGTTCGACTCTTTGTCATTCCATCTCTAGTTGCTCTTGATTTTGTATGACTATGTGATTCTAAGAGGTCCGATTCTTTATCATGTCTTGCTTTGTGACTCATAAGCTTGTGGCTTAGCTTAGGAGTGAAGTGGTGGCAACTTGATTTGCAATTGTGATGAGTGAGGTCCCATGATTTTAAGAGGTTCGACTATTTGTCGTCTAGTTCCTCAATCACTTACAAATTTGCGAATCTCGTTATCCCTTGAAGAGTAGAAGTGGGTCTCCTTAATTAGTATGGACTACTTCATTTGCTCCCTTTGAGTGTGCCATTTACTCAAGTTTGCTCTTCTTCTCTTCTTATTCTTTTTTACATCTACTATAATGAGTTGAGCCTGCTTATTTGATTTTTCTTTTAGCATCGATGGAAGACCTCCCTTTGTTGGATAAATTTAGCCTAATAACTATCATCCATTATTAATCCCTTTCGAATACTAAAAGGTGGCTTTTAAATTAAGAACCTTGCATGCTTACTAAGCCACTTACATCCTATCATTAGTCCAACTATGCATTTATTCTTTTCATGTTTACTAAAAAAGAGAGATAAAAAAGAAGAAGAGAGACAACTTTGTCAATATAATTAAACCTAAATGCATTATTACATAGGAAGCTCGACTCAAATAATGAATTGGATGCTTAAGACCTAAAGGCTCTAGCAAGATGGGAATTGTGAAACATAATTAACATTAAATCTCTTGATAGAGTACACAACATTAGAATAAATTTAACATGGTTTAAACTTCTTGCTTGAAATTTACGGCAAATTGCTCTGTCATTAATTGGTATAAAACATTACCAATAACATTGCCTTATTATGTGGAAACAACTTTTTATGTATTAAATCAAGTCTCATGTGGTTATGTTTGTGTTGCTTTAGATCTTGAAAAGGAACGTGATCACTAAAGCATAGGTTACCATCTTCATCCTAGAATGATGGGCTCATTGGGAAAGCACAACATGTGACAATGGAATAATTTGATCATTTGATTCAAGATAAGCTTAATTCACCATTCTCATATCTTGTCTATTATGACCAAATATCAAAGACCTTCACACCTTAAGTTGGAGAGTGTGAGGCATTACTTGATCCAACATTTAACTTCATAGGGATAACTAATAATTGCAAGTAGATACTACTTTAGTTTCCATAGGGGCATATACCATAATATTATAAACAAGGCTACCTCCCTTTTTCTCTATACCTAATCTCCAATTGTTATGCTACTTATTGCTTGTAGACTTCCAACATCTTTCACAACTGAATGTCGGTCATTGAGTGTTGAATACTATATGAATATTGAGTAACATAGAGGTTAAAATTTTTGGCTCCATATATTAGCTTGATGGAAGTGATGTAGTGTACCCTCGTATATCGGCTTGATAGAAGTGATGTAGTATGCTCTTGCATATTAGCTTGATGTAAGTGATGTAATATAGTTATAAGTTCAATTCATTTTTTCCTCTCACGCATGTACTTACGCATTCAATGTTTGACTAATTGATACTACATGTATGAGCTTCCTTGTTACACATATGCTTGATGTTTAATTAATTAACCTTACATGCATGAGCTTCCCCACTACACATGCACTTAATGTTTGATTAATTGACCTTGCGTACATTAACTTTCTCACTACACATGCACTTGATGTTTGATTGATTGACCTTGCATGCATAAACTTCCTCACTACACCTCTTCGGTTATAATGTATACAACTTATAGACATGCATATTACCTCCACCATGTGCACCTCATTTCATTTTATAAAAGGCTTTTCAAACTTAATTACTTTACTTCCTTGTACATCTACCATATACACTTCACCTCACTTATGTATCCAAGTGCACTTCATTTCACTTGTGCATCCATGTGCACTTCATTTCGCTTGTGCATCTATGCTCCATATTGTCTAATTCTTCTTGATTCCCTGATTCTCAAGGTATAGTGATACTTCATTTTGTTAATAACATTTCCTCTCCTCATTTTACTAATAACACTTCTTTATAGGTAGCACAACATCAGGTAATCAAGTCAATCTTTATTCTTCCTCTACTCCCTTAAGTGGTAGGAATCGTATGTAATTGTTGCCACCACTTCTAAATTTCAGCTTGAGAATGGGTAAAGAGTTTGGAAAGAATTGACTTCACATGAATGTTCCTGATAAGAACAGTGAAACATTAGTAAATTCATATGGACATGTTCCCAAAGTTCCCTCGCCACATGAGGCATGGTCTAACATGACAATTTTGAAGAACTTTTTTTTTGCATGAAATAGAGGAAAATGACAAAAAATTATTTGCACATCACTCTACAATAGGTGGACTACATTTTATAAAGTTAGAGCCTCTGGTGATGAGTCGTGTCGATATTGATGGGCGTTTCATATTGTGCTTCAAGAATAAGAGAAATGAGCTTCCACTTTCAAATAGTCTCATTGCTTATAGGAGGTAGACATTGACTAGTTGGCAATCATAGGTATATCACATTGTGAACAATAAGACATATGAGCCTATTTCAAAGAAAGTAGGGGTTTGTTACTCCATATGGAATTCTTCTCATTTAAACTTCCCTTGCTTGTAAGACATGAAGATATGGTGAGTTATTATTTCCTATTGGAGCACTTAAACCCACACATTTATGACTATATGGGGTGAGATCACTCCCACCTCGGAAGATACCTACATGGTCTTAGGTTTTCAAAATTTTGGGTTGATTGACATTACCACTATTCAAATTTCCCAAGAAGATAAAAGGTTGATAGATTTATTGGAGAAAGACTTGTAGTTAGTTATTGATAGTCATAGATATGCTTTATTTTGTGCCTAGATTAGATGTTTCTTTAAGCACGAGTGAAATAGAGTCAAAAGGCTTAGCTAGAAATGAAAGTGAGTACTTGCATATTACTTTATGATCTCCTTTCTTTCATTACTTAAATCTTAGTTAAGAAATTTGATATAATATGTGATCTTCTATTTTAGGCATGAGCTAAAAGCCTTCCTTGCTCATTAGCTATCCATGTACATATTCCTTAGTAGGCTAAAGAGAGGGGTGAGCCATCATCTCCTTCATCTAGTAGTTTGCATTACACATGGAGTGCCAATCATTTTTGGTCCTTTCTTCTTAGGTTCCTTATACAAATAATTGGATCTAATCATAAGGCCTCGATGCGATCAAAGGGTTAATTTATGGTAGTGTCACATTTTGACTTAGCATTTTTGCAATTATTCTTCTATAGGCAATATAAGAGGTACCCTAGATATCTTTTTAGAAAACCTGCCTCTGTTAAGCCTAAGGCTTGGGCATGGGTGGACAAGAAGCCCCTGAATGCAATCCTTGATGTTATAGATGATATCTATGAAGTCAGTTTCTACCCCTGTGTAAGTAGATTGGCTAGGTATAAGTGATGCTTAGATGTCTATCCTTTAAGTTCCAAGGAGTTGGTGACTTTGATAGGGTTTTATGAGTAGCTCACTATTTTTGAAGCATAATTTATCCTTTGGTACACACTTGGAGGGTTCCTTAAACTCCATGACTGGCATGGTTCATCTACATTCTTCCTTGAGCATAGTGCGATGGTATATTCACCACATCTCAAAAATTGGGATTTGATCAAGGTGTGCCTTATGAAACCAACATCAATAAGGACTTTGATAAGTATTGTGAAGAGTTCAACCTTAGAAGCCATGTAGATATTCACCTACATGTCAAGTAACTATTTTTCTCATCTATGAAGCATTTTGATATTTCCTCTAATGGATGGTTGGCATATTGGAATAATTGTATTGATGGGTTTAAGGAGTACATTGCTATAAAAGTAAATAATACCTTGCCAAAGCTAGTCATTCATAAATATAAGTTCTGTTTTTTAGTTCCTAAAGAAGATGATGATAAGTCATAGAGTGATCCCACAACCTATCACACTAGTGGTTAGATAGATCAAATACATGTGTATCTATGAGGTAATGAAACTAATGGCCTTCTTCTTCATTCATCATCCCTTCCTTTTTACATCCTTTACTAACATGCTTCTCATATTTATCTTCTTCTTCTTTTTTTTTGTGTAGGATGCAAGAGCAAATGATACTAGTGAGGCTTCAGTTGAACGAAAGGTGAAGAATAGTCACTCAAATGATATAGTTGTTAGCTTTTCTAGAGTTGTTGCCACATCAAAGTCAACTCCCCCCATCTTTTGGCCTTTCCTAAATCATTATGGCAATGACAAGGTGTTGTAACTTAATTATAGTCACCACAAATGTTGACAAAGATGAGGGAGATATGGATATAAAGTTAGTAGATTTAGAGGAGACTCCTAAGCATACTCTTGGTGATAGGAATGGGCCTTTTGTAGATATTGGTGATGATTAGGATGAGCATCTATAGAAACATGCCAATGAAACTAGTTTGCCAAAATAGGTGGATAGGGATAGTGATGATGTGATTCACGAGTTGAGTAGGATGGTCGATCAAGATGACCATGAGATCACACATGTAGAGGAGAGCTAGATTTAAGTATATGCCAATATTTTATTGGATGTTAGGTCTTTTGATGTTACCTCTGGTAGTGCCTTTATAGTTATCATTGCCACTACTAAGACCCTACCTGTTACTAGCTATACTTCTACTATTAAAGAGCCTACACCTACTTCTAGTCACGGTCCCCATATAGTTAGTACTCCACCTATTTTCAGTCATGTTCCTCCTATTATGGTCGTTCCTAATTTTCATCCTACCTCAACTAATGTGATATTAGAGCCAACTAAAAGAGGAGGTTGCTTTATGTTAGTAGTAGGTTTAATTAAGACTTCTTGTTTTCTTGGCTATACTATGTCTTCCTATCTTTTGACTCCACTAAAGCACTTGTATGTGATGGAGAAGAACTTTTGGATAGGGTCTATTTGTTAAGGCATGAAGGTTAGTGGCATTATTTCACTATTAGGGAGAGGTTTCGAGCTTTTGGTTAAACATTAGAATTTACAGTGATAGATGAGTTAGAGTTGTTAGTTACCGATGTCACTGCAACCTATATCTTGAGGCTTAGGATCAATAAGATGGAGCTCATTTTCACTGAAGCTTAGAAGATACTTGATTGCTAGGAGGTTATAAAATGATGTGATCACCTCAACCCTGAACTTGAGAGGGTTGAGCTTGAAAAGAAGGAGCTACTTGGGGATAGGGACCTAGACTCTACCATAGAGTCTATCATTGAGTCTTGAGTTCTTGATCTTACTTTATTTATTTCTTTTTCTAGACTTCCTTTATTACATTATGTACATATTTGCTATGCTTCATGAACATCAATGTACAATGTTATCTTTTTTTTTATTATTATTAGTTTCTCTTGACTTGTTATCTATAGCATTACTTTTGTTAATGAATGTTACCTCATATTTATTGCTTTGAATCACTTATCTCACGTCGATTAGTGGCATGTTGTAAAATGAACGTCATAATATCAACATAGCATTTTACAATTCTCTTTTTAACTTTGTAAGATCTCGCGCAATTAAGTTATGTTTCTCATTCATGAACAATAATCCTTATGTTAATCATAATGAAAAGAAGTGAGAACAATAATGTGTATTATCTAAACTTGAGAGTAATGGCATTGCTAGTTAAAGGGGTATTACCTATTACTTATTCAAAATTTAATGTATTTGAACTGCATTAAAATGAACGTGTTATGTTATGCACTTGGGAGATAATGCTCTAATTGGCTAGCATATTGTGAATTGAATAAAAGTTGCACACTTAAGAGATAAACCTCATACTAAGTAGCAATGTAACAATGTGCAAAACACATACGATATGTGTTAAAGGAGTACTCTCTCCTAATCTTGGAATGATGATGAAAGAGAGGAAGACATAGATAAATGTTTTAAAGCTAGCTCATATGACTTGGGCTTGTCATTTCATTTATTCACTTTCTTGATACAACTTGCTTTTACAAGTAAAACTTTTTAATGTATTGAATGTTAATGGGAGCAGTGATAATCTCCATCTTTGGATTATGGAGCTTGCAAGAACCACTATCATGAAATTCTTCAACAATAAAAGGTTCGTCCCACTTGAGTGTAAATTTTGGTGTTGGAATACCTTAGCTGATGTGCCTAAATGATCAAATTCAAGCACATGAAACCAATTGAAGAACCACTTCAACAAATCCTAAAAGTGGCGTGAAGAACAATTGCTAAGTGACCTTAATTTGCATGAAACAAATTGCTTTGATACCAAAAGATGATATGTTTAAAAATCTAAAGCACATGTACACAATTGCAATTGTAGGAGCAATTAAATGAATCCACAAATATGGGTGTGACTAAGCTTGAATAACCAAGTATGATATACTCTGATACAAAATTATGATGTGCTTAAAAGGCCAAAGCACATACAAACAACAAATTGAATCAACCTCAATCAAATCTGGACAACAATCACTGCAAGTGGCATAGACCCCTTAACCCTTTTGAATCCAATTTGTAAATCAATTAATCTTAACACCAAAAGATGATGTACGTAAATGGATCAAGCACACAACACAAGATTAAATGGAAATTCAATGATCAAGAATGCTTAAATGGCATGAACCCTTAATGCAAAAGTTTCCACACAAAAATAGCAATTCTACTAGAATTGAGTAATTCACAATGACAATACAATTTAAGATCTAATGTCACTAAATTGCAAGCAATCTAATGGTAAAATTGATCTTATACATGACGTGAAATCAAGAACCAATAGAACACAATCTAAATCAAAACTAGATATTACACACTAGCATGAAATGGAATTTAATTAAGGAAATGATATGACTCACAAATCCTTAAGTTGCTACTCGCCATAATCCTTGAAGAATTGGTAAGAGTCTTATGAAAATTTGAGTATGGACCCTAATTCTCATGAAAAATAGGCAGCAATTTTGTTTTCTCTCAACTTACCCACACAAACCCTACTTAAGCAAGTATTTATACTTGCTCCACTTAGGGTTAAAATGACTAAACAATTACATTTATGCCACTAAAGGGTGGCCAATCCTAAGTCCACAATTACAACCAAATAAAATGTCCTAAAAATCTTAAAAAATAAATGGTTCAAAGAAAAATAACAAATACAAAAATAGTCTTCACAAGCAGCTCTTCAATGGAATTTGTCAGTTCAACTCATCTTCGGTTTAGGTCGGTCCATGGATAACCCACAAGCTGAGTCTTAGTAAGTTTGTCCATTGCCCTGTAAAGCCAGATAAGTGTGCCTGTTGGAATACACAATACATAAGTAATAGAAAATAGATTAGTATATAAATAATTCTGGTGTCGATTTGTTAAAAAAGAACTCTCATCGCCAAGATTTGAAATCCTTTGGTTCTTACCCTAATAATAGGTCTTATAAGATTTTGATTCCTATCATTGGCACACATGCTTTGTTGCTTGAAGTACAACATTGCCTTGTTGGAATGATCTTTTTTCTTACTAAACGATTGTAAGCTATACCTAGTTTGTGTTGATAATGGATTAAATTATGTTTAGAAGCATCTCTCCATTCCTTTAGGGCCTATAAGTCTAGCATTCACAAAGTACCTGGCTTATGCTCAACATTGATAGCTAGTTGTGTAGAGGAAATTATAACTTCTATTGGAACTACTGCCTTAGTCCCATGTACCAAAGAGAAGGGCATCGCTTGGGTTGGTTTTCACTTTGAAGTCCTATAAGCCCATAGTGCTAGTGGCAATTTATCATGCCATTCTTTATGGTTAATATGAACAATGTTATTAAGCACCTTTAATAGACTCTTGTTCATGGCCTTGCTTGTCTATTACCTTTTGGGTAATAGGGTTTAGACTTAACATAATTAATGCTATAGATAGCCATTAGCTGTAGAACATGAGAATTATTAAAAGGAATGCCATTGTTAGATAAAATGCACTTCAAAATTCTAAATTTGCATATGATATTTTCCTTTATAAAACTTGCAAATGTAACCTTCTTTAGGGGAATTGCCTCTCCCATTTAGTAAAACACTCAATCCTAATTAGGATATAAATGCATCCTCTTGATGATGGGTGAATGGGACCAATAAGGTCAAATACCCCAAGTGTGGAAGGGCCACGAAGTTGTTACACTATGGGACATGACTGGATGAGCATAAATGACATTACCATGTTACTGGAAAATGACACACTTTCTAACAAAATTAAAGGCATCAGTTTCCTTACTTCACCAATAGTATCCTATATCAAGCAAATGATAATATAACTTCCTTCCTCTTTAGTGTTCCTCACATTCTCTAACATAGGCTTCAGCTAATATTGTTTCTATCTCAAGGGTGCAATGCACCTAAGGGGCTCACCCATAAATGAGACTATACAATTCATCTTCATGTATCAGATACTTTCTAACCTTCCTTTTCATGAGTCTAGCATTAGTTTTATTGGTAGGTAAGATGTCATTTTTCAAATACTCAATGTACGAACACTTCCAATCTCTCGCACTAGCCATAAAGTTACATTCTCTCTCACTAGGTAATTTAGAGCACTTAGGGCAATTTGCTTGTACTAGGAGCGTATCCTTAGACATTGATGGCCAATAGTACCCTATACATTAAATGTGATAGTATAAGGCTGGCCCCTCTTATCCTCATTAAATCTTATGGTATTTGTTTAGCTTAAGACAAGCTTCTTTCACTCTGATGCAATGGGATAACATACGCTCTAAAACTTTGTAATATAATGTCCCATTAACTTTGATGAAGTTTTTTAGCATCAAAATAGAAGTTGCACTTAGGTGTGCTAACTATTATTTCAATGGTATGTACCAATCATCCTAAGCTTCTTCATCGTCAACAATAAGATTCAATGCAATACATGGTATAGATTTCCTAATTACCTGAATATTCAAATGATTACTTGCTTCCTAGATTGAAACTTTTGATGCCAACATGGCCAATGCATTTACATATCTATTAATGGATTGAATCATATGCTCATAGTGTACTAATTGAAATTTTGCCACTAAAACCTATACTTTAACCTTATAGGGCATTAGTGCAAGTTCTTTATGTCCAAACTCATTGTTGGCCTATTTAATGTTCAAATTAAAGTCAGCTTAGATACATAGTCGATTTGCTCCAACCTCTTGTGCAAATATCAACCTAAAAAAATGAAGTCTCATATTTAACCTCATTGTTGGTATGATAGAAATCAAGTTTGAATGCCAATGGTACTTCTTAGCCTTTAGGTGAGGTTAACATAATTCATAACCCCTATCATTTACTGCTTGGAGAGCCATTAAACTGAGGTGATCACTCTCCTTTTACTTCAACCATGGAGGAATCCTCATAAGACTCTATTAGCATAGTATCCACAATAAGGCTTTCATGCACATTCGAGAAATGTGCTAATAAATCAGCTAAGGCTTGTGACTTCATAGTGTTTGGGGATTGGATTGTGATATCAAACTCTCCAATGAGGAGTACTACTTAACAACTTGACTTAACAAGACTAGTCGAGATATCAAGTACTTAATGGAATCTAAATGCATGATGAATTGATTTTATGTGCCAAGAAATAGTGTTATAATTTTCACAAGGCAAATATTAGTGCGAGACAGTGCTTTTCACAAGCTGGGTAATAACCTCACTCCCTTGAAGGATTTTGCTCAAAGGGTAAATTGGTCATTCATGTCCATTTATTTCTTATGCCAATATGGCCCTAATGGACTTATCAATGGAGGTAAGTGATGGGAATCAAATGTCTGGATCTAGCAATAGGGAAATAAAATTGAACAAATGAGCCCAAGCATCCACATATTATTTTATTTATCTAATAACAATTTGTCTTTACATTGCAGCAGGTAAATTTATCGGTTTTACAAGATGGCAAGTGAAATTCACTAAGGATCAATTGTGGGTTATTCATGGACTTTCATCAATCAAAAGAACCGGTTCAACAATTGTTCCATGGAAGTGAAGAGCTAGCCACTTATGATGGGTTTACTTATAATTTTCTTTTGGTGTTAAAACTGGTCACTTGTTGCTTTTTACTTGTAATTTAGTTTTGTTAAATTTACCCTAGTTAGAGTAAGTATAAATACTTGCAAAGTAAGGTTAGAAGGGAGCTTCTTGAACAATATACACTTGACTTGTTGCCGTGGAGTATCCTCTTCACACCTCTTACTCTTATCAATTTCACTTAGAAATTGTGGTGACTTAGCTTGAGAATTCTTTTGAGTCATATCAAGATTTTCTAAGTTGCATCCAATTATTGCTAGTGAGTAATATCTAGTTGTAATTGGTTGATTTTTTTATGTGTTTCTTTCACACCAAATTAAGGTTCTTGTATTGCTAGGGTTACAAGCCAATTGTACAGACTGGAATTGCAATGTTCCTTTATAATTAATTGGTATTGGAATTCCCTTATAGTACTTTCAATTTGGTTCACGCCGCTTGATATTGTTAATCCTTGAATTCACGCCCATTTGGGGATTTTTATCTACAATTTGTTCATGCCATTTTAATTGGAATTGAATCAATTGTGTGTGTTCTTGTTGATTGGTATTGAGATCCTTTGAGCACATCATAATTTTGGTATTAGAGCAAAGGTTTTGAGAAGGGATTTACATGATCTTCAATTTGGGATTTAGGGTTCTTATTTATCCATTTCTTAATTGAAGTTATTTGAAGAGGAATTGAAGTAATTATAAATTATTGTATTGTGATATACCTTATTGTTGTAGAATTGGAAGTGGTAATTTCATAATGGATCTTTGTATTCTTCATCTTACCTTGAGTTGCTTGTTTGAGGAAGAAGAGAATTGCATTTTTTATTTTTTATTTTAGGATTTCATAATTAGAATACATTTTCATTTCCAGATTTGCTTTCATTATGTGGAGGATGTGGAAACAATTTGAAATTAAAAAAACAATCATTAAGTTGAAGGAGTTATTGTATATTGATCACCATAATACACTTTGACTAGTTTGAATTATTTACTTACCATTTGGGGAAGTATCTTTAATTGTTTCCATTTTGTTTAGTTGTCATGATTGGAAGTGGAGTGTGAAGTGCGTGTGTTGCACCGTGAGTGAGGAGTGTGTGTGTGGCGTAGTGAGTGTGTTGTGGTTGAAGGTTATTGCACCATGGGTAAGGTGTGTGTGTGTGTGTGTGGCGTGGTTTGAAAGGTGCTACACCATGAGTATGTGTATGTGTTGTGGAGTGATTGTTGTGTGTTAAAGTGTAGAGTGTTGTATGTATTGCATTTGATGTGAAGTATATTGTAGTTGTCTTGAATTGTTTTTGTGTTACAATAGATCAATTCATCAACTATGTTAAATGATAGTGTGAATGGGAGAATTGGCAATGAGGCCAATAGTCAAGTTGGTGGAGGTCAAGGTCATCGAGTTGCAGGTGGAAGAACTTTGGAGGAGCAGTTACAGGATCTCACCACCATTGTTGCTATATTAGCAACACAGATAGATCAAATGATGACACCACAACCACTAGTGGCAAATCCTCAGGCACCCCCACCTAAAGTAGTCCCTCAGAATGTTCACAGGGAGGGAGTCGTTGGAGGTAATAGGGGCAGGAGAATGGAGGGAGATTATCATGCTCTTAGAGAGGAAAGAGATGATAATTTTGATAATGAACCTTACCCAAACAGGGAATTCAAATCACCTCGAGGATTAAAGTATGTGTGAAATTGCATATGCTTTCATTCGATGGTAGGGGTTCTGTAGATGATTATTTAGATTAGGAGGACAAGGTTGAGGGTTTGTTCAAGCGCTATGAGATTGATGATAACACTTGGGTTCGTTTTACAGCTATGGAATTAATAGGTTATATCGCATTATGGTGGAAAAATCTTGTGGTTAGCAGACGAAGAGATGGTGAGATTGATATACATACTTAGCGAGGCATAAAACAGGTATTGAGAAAAAGGTTTATACCTGATATACATACTTGTAATTTTCTTTTGGTGTTAAAACTGATCACTTGTTGCTTTTTACTTGTAATTTAGTTTTGTTAAATTTATCCTATTTAGAGCAAGTATAAATACTTGCAAAGTAGGGTTAGAAGGGAGCTTTTTGAACAATATACACTTGACTTGTTGCCGTAGAGTGTCCTCTTCATGCCTCTTACTCTTATCAATTTTACTAGGAAATTGTGGCGAGTTGGCTTAGGAATTCTTGTGAGTCACATTAAGATTTTCTAAGTTGCATCCAATTATTGCTAGTGAGTAATATCTAGTTGTAATTGGTTGATTTTTTGTGTTCCTTTCACACCAAATTAGGGTTCTTGTATTGTTAGGGTTACAAGCCAATTGTAACGATTAGAATTACATTGTTCCTTTATAATTGATTGGTATTGGAATTCCTTTGTAGTACTTCCAATTTGGTTCATGCCATTTGATATTGTTAATCCCTGAATTCATGCCCATCTGGGGATTTTTATTTACAATTTGTTCATACCATTTTAATTAGAATTGAATCAATTGTGCGTGTTCTTATTGATTGGTATTGAGATCCCTTAAGCACATTAGTAAGATACAAGATCAATAGTAATCCCCTCACAAGCATTGTCATAGTTTATGGGGAGGTCAAGATCTTCTTAATCTTTTGGATTGTTTCCTCATGCATTTCCGTCCACTCAAATGGGACCCCTTTCTTCATAAGTTAGCGTAAAGTGTATGAAATTTCTACTAACACTGGCATGAATCTTCTAATGTAAAAAGACTTTGCCTTTAAAATTTTTCAATTCATTTGCAGTGGCAAGCAAGGGCATGGATAGTATAACTTAAACCTTTTTTAGGTTGACATTAATATCCTTTCTATGAACAATAAACCTAAGAAACTTATCTAAAGCCACTCTAAAGACACGCTTAAGAGGGTTCATGCAAAGTTTATACAACTGGCATCTTTCAAAAACCTTCTTCAAGTGGATTAAATGATCGAGTACTTGTCTTGACTTGATAACTATATCCTCTACATAATCTTCCATAAAATCATGCATCATATCATGGAATATAGCAATCATCACCCTTTGATAAGTGGCACTAGCATTCTTGAGCCAAAATAGAATGACAATGCAATAGAATTTCCCAATCGGGGTCTGGAAAGCAGTATACTTTACATCACCAATTGCCATCGTGATTTGGTTATAACTATTAAAGCCATCCATAAATGAAAACAACTCATGTCCAATAGTGGTATATACTAAAGTGTCAATATTCAGTAAGGGAAAATCATCTTTTAAGCATGCCCTATTTAAATCTCGAAAGTCAATACATACTCTTATTTAGCCACTCTTTTTTTTTTTTTTTTACTAGAACTACCTTTTCAAGCCAAGTAGGATTTTTGATCAATTTTATAAAATTTGCTTAAAGTAGCTTCTCAACTTTTAGCTTGTTTTGTACCACAACTTTAGGGTGAAAAACCCGCTATCCATACTTCATTAGTGTGACTCCTAGTGTGATATTCAATGTGTATTACAAGGTTAAGATCCAATCCTGGCATCTCTTCATAGGTCTAAGCAAAGACATCCCTATACTCCTTTAATAATGCAACAAGTGGGGCCTTTATCTCTTAAGGAAGACATTTGCTAAAAAAGGTTAATTGCAGCAACTCGCCTAGTTATTCTAGATCCAACTCTTATATCTCTTTCACTTGGGTTTTGATTTGATTTGATCTTATGCTTGTTGAGGGGTAGGCTAGATTTCTTGGAGTTGTTTTGGATTTAAAGAAGATAAACACACCTCTTCAAACACCCGTAACTATCATAAATAGTATACCTTCTGCTCATCTACCTTAACAAAAATTTTAATCCATTTCTTTTGCTTATTCTTCTTCTTTCCTTCATGGTAACCATGTATCTTTCTCTTCTTTTATTGCCTACCTTGGATTCCCTCCTAAGTAGGCAATGGAACACCAGAGGGTCTCGCAATGGCAATTTCTCCTTTTTTAACATACTCATAAAAAAATGTTGATAAATAAAGTATGACTCCTCTTACTCAAAGGGATTTCTCGTAGTAGGGATAAATATGCTCTTGCCTTTCCAGTTACCTTTAATGCATTGATGAAGTGTTAAAGGTACCAAATTGTGATCATGTAGCCACTTCCTTCTCGAAAGTAGGTGGTAGGATACATGCCCATCTATCACATGAAAAGTAATAAAGTTATGGATAAGCCTAACTTTAAGATCTACATTGACTTGCCCAAATGTTTTTGTGGGGGAATGATTGAAGTCATTTATTAAAATCGGTTGCTTCACTAAACGCCTAGAATCAATTTTGACCATTATGAATGGGGTCTTTAGCATGATATTCAAATAGGAGCGAGTATCTATGAATATGCTTTTCATAGGGTATTTGTTAAGCACTCTCTCTACATATAGGGGTTAATTATGGTTCAGGCCCTTCATGCACATATTAGCATCTATGAATAGAATTGCATTCTCATGAGCATGAGGCATTCCCTTCTTAGGCTATGCTACACTACACTCTACATATAGTCCATTTGAAATTTGCATAAGCGAAGCTGTTACCGTGAGCCTCGCCTTCTCATCTAATCTAATGAGGTAAAAAAAATTCCTAAAATTGGAAGTCTTCAATAGTGTTGCAATGATGGGTAATCATTCATCATCTTCAACTTCATTTGATTTCCCTTTTCCTTTATGTGCTTTAGCAAGTGGCACCTCATTCACTTCAACAGTAGCAGAATCATGGGTAACAACATTTATGGCACCACGTTAATTATTATGGGCTGAGAGTGGATTGTGCTCCACTTTACACCATCTCATTGAAGATTATTTTTTTTTTAAGTGAAGTAATCTTTGGTAGAATAGCCCACAACTTTATGAATCCTACAAAATGTAGGGTCATTATTTTCTTCTATTATAGGGAGTCATTCGACTCTTGGGAATTTGATATTCTTATCTTGTAACCATATGTCAAGCATTGCATGTACCTTCCCCATCAAACACAGAGATGTCAATGTTGGTGTAGAGCCCCTTGTAATCTTGATTCCAGGTTTCCCCATCTTAAGCTTCTTCCATCCTTTGAATCCTTCTCCTTGGGCTAGGCTTACAGATGTGCCCATTTGTTGAACTTAAGACTTCCCCCCTTTTGCTTTGTAATAGAAATGTTAGTGCTTTGTGCATTTGCAACAATGCAGTGAATGACACTAAAGATAGATTCTCTAGATGTACTGTGTATTTAGAGAACATCCATTGGATGCAAATCTTCACTAACTCTTTTTCATCACAAATGTCTTGAATGTCTAGAGAGAATTCTCTAAAATGTTCAATGTACTCCATCAAGTCTTCCTTAAGCTTTTGCCAAATCTATCCCATGTCAATCAAAGTGACTCTTTCCTAATTAGAGAAGAACTTCTCTACGGATATCTTGCACATGTTACCTACGAATCTATTGACCTTGGTGGAAGATTGATATACCATGTGTATATGCCTTTTCTATGAGAGACTTAGAGAGTTCTTTAAGTTTCAAGTCATCATCTAATTACTAAACTTCTAGTGTTTTGATAAACTTCAATAGGTGCTGCTTTGTGCTTCCTTTCTTTCCATTGAAAAGCGTTAACTTATGACTCATATAGTCTTTAGGGTAAGGTTTAGCTGCAATGCACTGATTGTACGAGATCTTAAGATCTAATGCTTCTATGGTAGACTTTGCTTGTATTTCCTTTAAATACATGTTTAGATCCTCCTTTATGACAAATGAGCTCCTATGAGCAAATGTTGTAGCCTTTACAAGAGTAACGAGACTAAGGTTAGCGTGAGCTATAGATCCTCCAGGGTGCCAAATTACCTACATTTTTTAGTGAGTCGGGAACCTCATTAGGACTCATTTCGAAAGTACCTTGAAGATCGGCATCTTGAAGACTAATTTATATATATATTTATTATTTACTTGGACTATTTATGTTGTAATCTTTTTGGGACAATTCCATTTTCTTGTAATTGTCTTTTAGGACTGGCCACCCTAAAAGTGGCATAGTTGTAATTTTGTGGACTTTTTAACCCTAAAGGGAGTAAATATAAATACTTACTTAAGTAGGGTTTTGAGGGAGGTAGCCAAATGTTTTAGAAAAGAACAAACACTTTATGCGTGAGGGTTAGGGTTTTCCTAATTCAAATTACTCTTATCAATTTCAAATTGCAATTTGAGGTTGTGGCAAGTGGCTCCAAGGCTAATTTGTAAGTAATATCAAATTTACCTTGTTGCAATTTCCTTTCTTCTTTAGTGAGTAGTATCTAGGGTTGATTTGGATGTGTTATTGATCGAATTTGATTGCATTTGTAATCAATTTCTTGTTGCTACAAGTGATTGGTTTTAGCCTCATTTGAACTGTGGATCACTTTGTTAGGAAAGTGGAACTTTGAATTGGTTCTTATTGATTGTTATGTAAATTCACGTGACATTATTTGTGTTTAGTGTTGATTGAAGGATTTTATCATTGTGGAATTGTTAATTTGAAAGTTAAAGCATTTGGATTTCATTGCTCTCCATTAGGGTTAATGCAAATTCTAGTAGTTTTGAACCGAGATTGAACAAGTGCCTTAAGGTTTATAAATTGCTCCAATTGCATGTGCTTAATCTTAGCTTTAGGCACATCATCTTTTGGTATCTGAGCTTGAGGTTGTGAGAAGGGAATGGTTGCAAATTAAATTTGGAAGTTAAGGTTGGTTGTTGAAACATGTTGAACCGAACAAGTTGTTGGCATGAACTTGCATCTTGTTGTTATGATTGTTGAATTTTGTTGTCTTGTTGATTAGTGGATGATCACTTGGAGAATTAGACATTGAAATCCTTGCTTGTGGTTGTAAATGTATAGTGCATGAATAGCAAACTGTGAAAGGGAAGAGTAATATTTCAAATGTGAAGTGGAATTGTGTAGTGTATATTTTCGGAAAAAGGTGGAGGAGTCACAATTGTAATTTTCATATTTGAAATCAGAATTGAAAGTGTATATTAAGAAGTCAATTTGAAATTTCAAAACGCATATTAAATCATAGTTAATTATGTGTCATTTGAATTTGAAGAAGCCTCTTACCATTTGTAGACATGTGCATTTATTAAACTCCTTTTGAATTTGAAAGTGAGCTGCCTTATCTTGCTTAAAAGTTGTGGTTTTGGTTGTAGTTGTGGAAGTGAAATTGTGTCGTGGCTTGAGGAGTGTATTTGGAGTTATTCTTGTTAAATTAGCAGAGGTTGTGTACATTTGATATTGGTTATTGTATGTGTTGTCAAGGACATTGTTAGTAGTGGCGTGAAGCATCTTGCACCGTGAGCATTAGGGGACTTTTGTGGCAGTGGATTGTGTGTGGTGTGTGTATTTTCCTTGCTTCCCATTATGTATTTAAGTGGTGAGAAGTCAAGGCAAGGATAAGGAAAGTTGAGTAGTAGAATTTAAAATTCAAACAAGTCATTAAAGTGTGAAAATAATTGAACTAGTTACTTAAATATTTGTAATTGAATTTAATTCTATCTACTTGAAGGTAGTTGTGTGTGTGTACTTCATTTGTGGTTTAGTCATGTACTTGAGCCATGGAGGTGTAAGGAATATTATTGTGTTGTTGGATTTAAACACAACAATGTCTAGTGAAATGTTTCATTATGGTAATGTGTTGCGTCGAATATTGATCACATTTACTACTAAGGATGAAGAACAAAGGGAAAACTTGTTCCATACCTCTTGTAGGGTACAAGGAAATTTATGTGTCCTTATAGTTGATGGTGGTAGTTGTACCAATGTAGTAGCCGCATCATTAGTATTGAAACTAAAACTTACCACCACTTTACATCCTGAACCATATAAATTACATTAGCTTAGTGATCAGGGAAGTTTGCATGTGACCCAAAGAGTTAAGGTGCCACTTAGTGTAGGGGATAAATACCGTGATGAAATTGAGTGTGATATTTTGCTTATGTGTACATTCCATATATTGCTTGGTAGGCCTTGGTTATATGATAGGAAGGTCTTACATGATGGCTTCAAGAGTACTTATGTATTCCAGAAGGAGGGCAAACGCATTATTCTGAATCCGATGTCACCTTCAGAGGTTCAAAGAGCTTAGCAACAGATCAGTAGGCCATCTGAGGTAAAAAGGGTTGCAGTGCAGTTTAATAATTCTAGGGAAAAGAAGGTATTGTTGATAGGATAGGGTGAGTTAGAGAGAATTGTTACAGAAGAGGCTCCAGTATATTTGCTTTAGTTGAGATGTGCACTAGGGGTGCAGGAACCTCACTCTCTACCCTCAGTAGTATCTTAAGTATTAAATGAGTACACTAATATTTTTTCTAATGATTTGCCAACAGGTTTACCACCTTTAAAAGGGATAGAGCATGCCGTTGATCTTATGCCAAGTTCAGTATTATCGAATTGACCAGCATACCGCATGAATCCCAAGGAGGCTAGAGAATTGAAACGGCAAGTGGATGAGTTAGTTGAAAGGGGATTTGTCAGGGAGAGTCTCAGTTCATGTACTGTTCCCACCCTTCTTGTTTCTAATAAGGATGGTACTTGGAGAATGCGTATCAATAGCAAAGCCATCAACAAAATTACCTTCAAATACAGGTATCTTATTCCTAGACTTGATGATAAGTTGGATAAGTTGCATGTTTTACAGGTTTTCTCCAAAGTGGATCTTAAAAGCGGGTATCACCAAATTCGAATGAGTGAGGGAGATGAATGGAAAATCGCTTTTAAAACACGCTATAGACTATATGAGTGGTTAGTTATGCCCTTTGGTTTGAGTAATGCTCCTAGTGCATTTATGAGATTGATGAATCATGTATTGAAAGAGTTTCTAGGAAAATTTTTTATTGTTTATTTTGATGATATTCTGATATACAATAAAGACCTAGAACATCATGTTGAGCATCTTCGGGGAAATATTCTCAGTACTGAGGGCTCAACAGCTATTTGTAAATCTCCATAAATGTTCCTTTTATCAAACTAAGGTAACATTTTTGGGTTTGTTGTATCTGGATCAAGTGTTAAAGTGGATGAGGAGAAAGTGAGGGCAATCAGGGAATGGCTAACACTTACCTCAGTTACTGAGGTAAGAAGTTTCCATAGACTAGCATCCTTTTATAGGCACTTTGTCCATAATTTCAATAACATTGTCAGTCCTCTCACAAAACTGACTAAGAAGAATATTCCTTTCATCTGGAGTGAAAGAGCCTAGAGAAGTTTTGAAAAGGTAAAAGAAAAACTCACTTGTGCTCCATTATTGCCTTTACCTAACTTTGACAAAAATTTTGAGCTAGAATGTGATGCTTCTGGGATATGGATTGATGCTATAGTAATGCAAAAAAAGAGACCCATAGCATATTTTAGTGAAAAGTTGAGTGGTGCAACTTTGAAGTATTCTATTTATGATAAGGAATTTTATTCCTTAGTGAGGGCTCTAATGACGTGGCAATATTATCTTCTTCCGAGAGAATTTATTATTTATACAGATCATGAGTCACTAAAGCATTTTGGGGGTCAGTAGAATTTATCTAAATGACAAGCCAAGTGGGTGGAGTTTTTAGAGGGTTTTGCATATGTGATAAGGTACAAGAAAGGTAATCAGAATATTGTTGCTGACGCTTTGTCATGCAGGTATGTACTTATCACTTCTCTTTAGTCAAAACTACTAGGTTTTGAATTGTTAAAGGAACAGTATGTACGTGATGAGGAATTCAAAGTCATTATGGAAAGGTGTTATGGAGGTAAAATGTATGAGAGTTATTGCATGATTGAGAGGTTTCTATATAAATTTGGAAAGTTATGTATACCTTCTGGATTTGTGAGGGAGCTATTGGTGAGAGAAGCACATGCAAGAGGATTATCTGGGCATTTTGGTGAAAAGAGAACCCTAACCACATTGAGAGAGAATTTCTATTAGAGGGGTATGATAAAGGATGTCTATTGGGTGTTAAAAAGGTGTGGTGTTTGCAAGAGATCTAAAGGTAAGAAAGGCATATAGGGTGAGTACATGCCTTTACTTATACCTGACAAACCTTGAACTGATATCAGTATAGATTTTATGTTAGGGTTGCTTAGAACACAAAGAGGAAAGGATTCTATCATGGTGGTTGTTGACAGGTTCAGCAAAATATCTCATTTTGTCCCCTGTCACAAAATAGATGATGCCCTTTTTATTGCTAACATTTTTGTGCAGGAAATTGTCAAATTGCATGGAGTTCTACATAGCATAGTGTTAGATAGAGACACTAAGTTTCTTACTTTCTTTTGGAAGACACTTAATTTAATTGGAGTTTGAGAGTATTTTTTGTCATAATTTGTTGAAGTGATGGGCATGGATATATTTATGGGTGACATATAGAGTATAGACCAGAGATTGGGGTTTAATTTGATGATTCTTGGTGAATGAGTGATAATTTAATGTTTAATTGGTGTTATGATGAATGTACATGGGTGTTTAATGTTATTTTTGATAAATAATGTGTTATAAGCATGTAGTGGGTTTTGATTATGATATGCACATGTTCTTGAATTGATTTTTGTGATTTAATGATGAGAAATGTGCAATTGTAAGTGAGATGTGTTAATTTAGCATGTTGGAGGATGTTTATTATGAAAAAAACGATGAAATTGGTAAATGTTTGGCGTGGCCAAGATATTTAAGTTTAAATGAGTTTTTAGAATCTGCAAAAATGATATTTTAAGGTGTTGGAATGATTTGTAATTGAAAAAAATTGGTTTGAATTGATAATTTGAAGAATAGAGTTTGAATGGTATTAATTGGTGTACGTTTCAGTATTAATGAGTAATTTGAATTTTTTAGATTATTTTTTGTATTAATCTGAATATTTGGGGTGTCAAATTAATTCTAAAATGAACTTAAGATATTAATTTGAAGATAGGAAAAATTTCAAAAGTTTAAACTTTGGTTTGAAGTGATTTGGAGCTAAAATTAGAAAGATAAAAAGATTTGAAGTTAAAATTCATATCTGCAAAGTTATTGTACTTTTGGAGTGTTAAACTTGCTTAAAATCTAGAAATTTATGAAGAAATTGGTAGAGAAATGAGTTAGCCATTGTATAGCTTTGGTTTGACTCAATTTGGAGTTGAAATGAGAAGGTTATGTTTGATTTTATAAAGCATGTTCAAGAAAACGAATTTAAAAATATGTGATTGATTGTTCATATTTTGGTGTGTTTTGATCCATTATGGAGATGGTTTTATTTATAGTAACTGTTAGTGTAAGATAACTTACTGAGTTAAGTTTAAATGCTTTGAATGTGTTGTTGTGTTCTTCATGAAAATTCAACCCATTCTTTATAAAATGTAAGTTTGATTCAAATCATTTGTCCAAAATCATCAAAAACATGTTTTTATATGAGATTTGAGCTAACTACATTTCCATGTGCAAATTTGCTCTAATAATTGATTTCTATAAACTATTTCATCAAAATCATATCTATTTTCTTCCAACAAGGGATTAAAAATTTAAATCAAGATTGTTTAAGAAATGATTTTCATCTTCATAAGGATAGTTATCAATGCTAAAATGTGTTTATGGGCTTTATTAATAACACATGAGCTTCATTTGTAACTTACATTGATAAATAATAATTGGGCTTAAAGATTAATATAACTTAAAAATCTAATTAGATCATGATATGAGAATTAAATAATTGAGCTTAAGATGGCATCCCCTAAAGAGGAACCAACTAGCTCAACGTCAGTTTAACCAAACCGAACCAACTCTCCTCTTGATTAGTTTACCTTTGATCAATCTTCAACTTAGATTAATCCAATTATTAATTAAAATACTAAATTGAATTAGTTTAGAACCAAACCCCTAAAAGATGAATTGAATTCAAAATTATCCCCAATTGGCTCACTACCTTGCAACCAGTTCAATTAATCAAGTACTTAAATTAGTTAATTAATGAAATTAATTGAACTTAATTAAAGAAATTAAAACTAATAATCAAACAAATAATTGGGTTAAAATAGTGGATGGCTTTAGTAATACTAAATAGACCCAGAAGTTCAATGGACTTATACTTAATATCACTTTAAGTCAAGGCCATTAGGCTTAAATGGTAATAAATACTAAATAATTATACAATTGAACATAATTGAAGTCATTCATTGCACAATACTACTAATCAATAATATTCATTTTTTTTAATTGCATATGAACTTTTAATTAAGTTAGAAGAATCTTCTAATTGGCATTCGACGATAGCTCTTGAATTCCAAGTACAAGATAGTTTGTGTGATGCATGTTAGATTTAAGAAATTAAAATGAGCTAATATGTAAACTTAGCCTAAAGCATTTGTGTGTTATCTATACATGGTTACTCAATCCAAAGGGTGACACCTTGGATTAGGTTTTGGGCTACGATATATAATATTAAGATGATACGATGGTTAGGTGCCTAGGCCATAAAGGTGGTGCGATGAATAGTCAATAGGTTTAATAGTTGTACGAAGTGACTTTACAACAAAGAGAAGTCAACCAAACACTATATATGTTATGAGACATACATAAGGTGGTCTAAGGAGAGAACACTCATACGAGACTACATACTTGATGGTTATGATTTATCATTGTAGATAGATATGCCATGATAGTCCTTTGATGCATGTTGATTAAAGTTAGACTCGTTTTGGCCCTTGGAGTGTTTAGAGTCATGAGTGCTCCTATACTACTTATCTCACTTTAATTGAAATAACTTAATGAACTTAAATTAATGCATTAGATTTAGATATGCATGCCATGCGAATATGTGCTTAAAGCTATTTTGTGCTAGGTCTTTGTAGGTTATTCCCTACTTTCCGTTTTAGATGTAGATAAGTTTGGTATGTGAATTGAGTATGGGTCGACTGTTACTTCATGAATTAGGATATTGCACATTGAAGAGCCTTAATGATAGTTGTTACTTCCTTTTCATGTAAAAGAATTTTATAAATTTTATAAAGGAATTACTTTTCTAGTTAATATCAATAATTGTTTTGTTTTCAAAATTTTATGGATTTTTTAAATTTTTTGAAATGATAAAACACTTTTCAAAATTAATGAATGTTTTCAAGAAATGAAATTGATTTAAAAACTCACTTTTTTAGAATAAGCTTTAAATATATTTTACTTAAATAAAATATGTGATGATTGTTATTATCTATAAGGTTTTAGACATGACACCATTATTGTTGCCGAGATTTGAATACAGGAATATTACCCGAAGAAGATCATTTGGAGAGATCGATTTTCCTTGTCATTGTCATTTGTCCAAATATATATGCTTAAATAAAATAAAACAAAGAAAAAAGAAAGAGTAGTATAAGAACAACTTGTTATATATGAATTATGATATGATTACTTAAAAATATCTTTGCTCTTGTTATGTTGCATACAGCTCTTGTTATGCTGTATACAGCTGTTAATATATAATAGGATAATACGATTGGAAAGTAGTAGTGGTTATGTTAATGAGGAACAGAAATTATTGAATCAAATATATATGTGTTGGGGCGATATAAGAATTAAAAGGTAAAGAGCCTTTTGGGAAGACAAATTTCGCCCCAAATTTAAGAAAAGAAATTATTGATTAATATAAATTATATATTATTTATATATGATATATAAATATTAATAGAATTTGACACACATAAAAGTACTAATAATTCTTTTCTCCATATTTTGAGTATTACAAAATTACTCATTCTTCTTTTGCAGTATGTTTCAGTAAAATAATAAGAAAATAAGTTTGAAAATGTAACTCAAAAGATAGATATAATGAAAAAATAATTATAAAGATTATTTTGACGTTGAATCTTGCATGTGACTTTTTATTTATAGCAGCAATAATTTGCTTTTATCAATTTTCTGCAAACGGTGTGCAAATCTGTAAACAGAATTGACGTGTGTTGGAGAATTTCGTTTTCTTTTCTTTTCTTTTTTTCTTTTATTTTTTATGTGCATAAAAAGGATATTTTCTCAAAAAATCTTCCGTAAATCAAGATAAGATATGAGTATCCTATCTCCGTCAGAAAACAAGAAATGATATTGGCGTTATTTTTAGGAAAGTATATTAAAACTGTCATGGACTAAAATTGTGATGTGATATTTCCACCGCACAATTTAGCTTAGCATGAGTATACAAAGCTCATTACATCCTCCTAAATCCACAAACTTATGATGTACATCAATAAATGTTCAATTCTGTCCAAGTAGTGGACAAGTAAATTATCAAACCATCAAAAGTAACACAACATACAGTCAATCACACAGTCTGAAACAAATACAAATAAATAACACAAATCCTCCATCTCTCCCATAGGGCCATAGTCGAATCTGTTGCCGTACATATCCTATCAACCATAAAATCTGTACTTGAAGAGTATCGTCACGCAAAGAGCTGAGTAAAAATGTATAGTATGTTAGCCACCAGAGTATCACATATGCACATGGCAAGCAGATACGAAAAACATAGATATTCATAACACTATTCAACAACCATCCATGTCCAATTCTCTTGGTGTTTTAAGAAGTATTTTAGATACCCATCACACAATATAATAGATATGTATATAAGGGAACTATAGTCCCGAAAGTCGTCTCATCATGAGTTCACTATTGACATTAATCATCAGTATGGTTGGCCTATGATAACCATCCATAATGTCGTCTCTTATACTACTGTTGTGACTCCAATTATTGTTTCTTCCAAAATACCAACTTGTATCACCATAGTTAGTCACTCTACAACCCATATACTTGCACGTAGAAGTTTAGTGCCTAAACTTTCTGTTTATTTTAACAAAACTTAAGTTCAAGTTTCTTTTATAAACTGCTTATATAAATTTCTCATAAACTTTAAAAACGTTAAAAGTTTTGAACTCCACTAAAAGCCTATTAATTTTCCTTCTAGGTTATCTTGAGATATGTAAAATTAGATTAGTTGGATCAATAAGATATCTATCCAACCAATTTACAAAATCTAATTAAATAATATATGGAAAAATATCAAATATTAATAATTAATCCTAAGATGATAAATTTCTCATTCCATGATTACATGATGCTAAAAAATACTTATGTGCAATTTTTTTTTTTAAAAAAACGAAATTCTAATTTGAATGCATAATATAATTTAAAATGATGGCCGCTTATAGATCATTATATTTATGTTCTTTAAAAGTCCTCGGTTCATTTCTCTCATTAGTTATTAAAAAATATCCACAAATTTTGAGAGTCATGGGAACCACGTGCTTTTATTTTAAACTTACTTCTTATCTAAGCGTAGATCAATATATGAATAAATGAATAATTAATTTATTTATTTATTAAACAAAAATTAGATATTGAACTTTGCATAATTGTTTTATCCATCAAATTTATACAATCATATTTGTGAAATTAACAAAATAAGGGCTAAGGATTTGCACTAATTAAAGATAATATGAGATAGTTATAAATACACCCCATAAACTATTTGGTCATGTGTATATAAATACTTAAATTTTTTAAATGTGATTTTATCTTTTAATAACTTTTAAAAATGTATAGATATCCTTAAACCATCACTCAAAAATCAAAGGTTATTAGATTTTATTAATAATTTAGGGATTATTTATATATTTTTGGAAGTTATGGAGAATTAAAGTCATATTTTAAAAATTTAACGATTACATGTGTCTGATCAATATATATTTTTAATAAATATTCGACTAATACTTCAGACAGGACATATTTAGAATTCAAGCTACAGTTTTTGCACGTTCCGTTGCCATTTACGACGATTATTTCCTCTCAATACTGAAGTCAATAATTATTGGACTCTAGCTCTCACCTGCAAGGTGTTGAAATGGATTACAGACATGTTTGTTGACAAATCCATGCTGCTCAGGAATTTCAGACGGTAGATAAGATGTGAAAGTAACAGCATGGAAACGATAACGAAGAAGACAATGTGGCAAGTCTTTTGTGCCTTTCAGCTTCAGTAGTTAGTTTGTACGCATTCGGAAAGAAGACCCGGCAATATGCTAGTGGATGAAATGATAGCAATAGAACTGCACTATTTTAGAATAATGCAGTCTAGACTTAAATGTAAATCACTTAAACAAACGTTGATCCTGTATTTAATTCGTTCGGACATTTATATAAGGAAAATCAGATGCCATAGCGCGGACATCGGAGAATGTTTGTTCTCAATAATGGGACCACGAGGAAGAATGATCAAATGGAATATTGATACATATGAAATGGAGAAAAGCAGAAGAAAATTATAGATCAGTGGTCATTAATACTTCCAAACGTGTGGTGCCCACACCTGAAATTCATGAAATATAACCCATGAAATATCAAAATAAAATACTATTTAACCTTTCGATTCGAACTCCTCACATTGCTTTATCATCCGCTGTGACATCGTATGTCGCACAGTTTGTCCTTATGTGAATTGCTTTTTAGGAAAACATCTATCGTTCATCACTAAGTATACTTAATTTTAAAATTATGATGAATTCCAAACTGTTATATTAAAAAATATCTCGATGATTAAATTTTAATTATTTTTTATTTGAGAGATATTACAATTTTTTAAAATGCACATCCTTATCAATTTCATTATACGAATCCAAAACCACATCAAGCGAGGAGCACTCTAGAGATGTTTATATTACCTCAAGTGGCAGTTAATAAGCTCTCCTGTCTGGATGGTGCACCACTCTAATACCTCCTTATAACGACCCAATTGGAATTTTTTACATCAAAATATTGTCCACTTTGCATTGCATTGTTTTATTTGTAATATCGACTTCATCGATTATGCTTAACCTCAAAATTTTGATGAATTCCAAAACATTATATCAAAAAAATCTTAATAATTAGGATTTTATCATCTTTTATTTGAGAGATATTACACTCTAATTCTATGGGGGTATGTATATTAATTCATTTGCTAGACACACGGATGATTATAATGTATTAGGTCTCACTAATAATAACAACACAAGCCTGCATGAGAAAATTTATAATGTGTAACTATTGCCTGTGCGTGATCCCTATATATGTTCTATTGCCTGTGCATATCCCTCACCTCATTGTAGGTTACCGGCACTGGCGATAGCAGGTTCTTAACTGAACAAATTTAGATCACACCGATGGAGTAACGGGAGTATTGAACATTGATGAATACGGTGCTTAAACCACGAAGGAATGTTATTTTGTTAGTCAAATTCGGAAAAATAAATTAAACCTTAATTTGAAAAATCTTACGTAGTAGCTATAATGGCTTTACACGTTAATGCTCTCAAACTCTAAATTTATAGTTTTCTATAGACCAGTGTTCCATTTAAAGTTGTTCCAACATCCGATTTTAACCTTTTTTGTTTTTTATGATTTTATAGGTGGTTGCTCTAAAAATATTTTCAAGAAGCATTTTTTTTTTTTTAAGAACGTATATTTTCTTTATTTTTTAATTTTTTTCAGAGCAATTTATATTAAGTGGACTAGTCTTAATAATCCAAAAATGAGGAAAAAAAAGAAGAAGAAGTGAAATTTAAGGCTCGATATACATTCAAAAACAGCAAAGATAATATTTCTTGTTTGCTCTGTATTCCTCTGAAAGAAATGACTGTTTGATGAAGCTATAAATGATGGTGTAATACTCTTATAAGATTGTAACAATCAGAGATATTTCAAGATTGTTATCCTCATTGTTTTTACGTCTTCTTTGAGAGTTCATTTGACAATTACACTTATACATCTTTGAGAGATTCATTGTAACATACGGAAATTTTAAGTTCATGAGGTATGCAGGTGTCTATTTTCTGCGGGTAATAAAAGAAAAAAATGATTAACTATTATAAGGTATTAGAAGAGAAGTTGTAACTATGAAAGGATAATACTTGGCTGTAAGTAATGCTGGAATAGAGGAGAGTAGATAAAAATTGATGAGCTCCTTTATATGTCTTGTGTTCATTTCTCTTTTCCTTTTTTACTTATTTTTGCAGAAGTTAAGTTAAAGTTTCACATAAGTAGTGGTTGTTATATAAAATTCTCACACTTTAAAAATATTAAATGTTTCAAATTCCATCTAAATCCTATTAATTCCCCTCCTAGATTTTTGTGGGATATTTGAAATTAGATTGGTTGGATTGATAAACTATAGACCCAACCAATACATAAAACTTATACAATATACGGAAAAAAAACCTTAAATATTAGCAATTAATCCTAACATGATAAATCTCCCATTCCATGATTACGTTAAGGTATATCTTCTTCTTTCTTTTTATTTTTCTACATCATATAAAAAAAATTAATGAGAAGGATGCTATTAAGGAAAATAAAGCTAATAAATAAGAAACAATCCTATTTTTCAAATTTTGTTAAACTAATTAGAAATAAGATGAGGATTCTCGAGAAGGTAATTAAAGCCATATTTTTATAATTCAAAATTTAATTTGAGGATAATTCTCAATATTTAGGAGTAGAAATTTTCAAAATAGTTGTTTTGTTCTTAGGCTCGATTTTATCAATACTAATGTAAAAATAGGTTCCTAATTTTAATAAGATGTCCCGAGTCATTAAGTAGAGTAATTAGGTCAATGAGGAAATTTTAAAAAATCAATTACAAAAGGATCTACAAAATATAGAGCTAAAATTTCAAAAATAGCCTTTTTATCTTGAATTGGAATTCATTGAAACTAGCTCTAAAATAGCTTAGTAACACTAAATAATATTCCAAGACCCTTATTAAGTCCATAAAATTACTAAGGAATTATTTCAAGCCAATTGGAAAATAAAAATTAAAGTTTGGAGATCAATTTTGTAGAATAACTAAAAATGCCCTCAAACTCAATTTTTATTAAGGAGTGACTAAACTTTAAGATAAGTAAATTAATTTAGAGAAATAGAATGCTATAACAATGAAGTGGAATTAGAAAAATTTAAAAACCCTTACATGATGCCTATAGGAAAGACACTTGGCAACACATGGTGATTTAGCATAATACTAAGTGGTCCCCACTTAAACCTTAAACCCAAAGGGTTTTAGAAACCCTTTAAAACCCCTCACAAGTGAAAAACAAAATCAGCAACCCCCCTCTCCTCATTTTCTATAAACTTACTCAAGGTAAAACCCTAAACTACCAACTAAACCCTAATCCCTTTAGCTTAACCTTAATTACCCTCTAATTAAAGTACTAATCTAGTGTATTTCTTGAGCTTTATAGGTTTAAATCAAAGTGAAGATTATCAAGGGGGGGCTCTCAAGCTTGGGGATGTGTACATTAAAATGGTAAGTAGGTAATTTGTCAAGTATAATCAAGGATTAAAATGTTAATTTTGATCTTAGGCACTAATTAGTGAGTTTTATTACTAGAATTTGTCTTGGAAGTTGGGAAAACACCTTGAAGCCCTGTACAAGTGGTGGCTAGCTTTGTAAGAAAAGGGAAGTTAAAGCTCTTTGAACGTAGGTGAGCAAGCCTAGCTGATTTTGATATGTGATGATGAGTTAGAGTTATAAGAAACCCTAAAATGGATGTTTATTGAAGTTGAGTATGAATAGACTCTAAAACTTTAGCTTGCCACCACCTTAAAGAGAAGTTTAGGATGTTCTTTCATGATTCCTATGGTTGATGATATTGTAAACATGCTAAAGTTAATCCTAAAGAAAGGTTAGGATGCTTGGAAATGAGTTTATTAGTAGGTAAATTTGCATACTTGAATGGTTGCCACTAATGTTGCCATATGTGTGTGTATGTTGGGGTTGATTTCTTATTTTAAAATCTAATTTGGATGTTAGGGTGTGATAATTTGATGATTGTTATGTTGAAGTGTGAGTTGAGTAAAATAGGTGATGATTATTGAGTATGTGGTGGCTTGTATGTTGAATTTGATGAAATTGTTGAATTGATGTATGAACAAGTTACTAGGGGCTATAATCTAGAATTTCCAGCAAGTTTGATGTAATTTAGAAGGGGAAATTAAATTTAATTTGGAGTTTATTTGATGATGTAAAGTTTAAACAAAGTTTGGTAGAGAAAAGTTTAAATTAGGATAAGAAATTGCATCTTGAAATCCATTGTTAGGCCATTGCCACCTTCATTATATTCCCCATGGTTAAATCTGAAAATTTTGTGTTGATTATGTTAAATTTGAGTTAATTAGATCCATGACATGTTAAAATAATGATTGGGAGTTGAATGGATGCTCAACAATGCTTAAAAGCTAAATTAGAGTTGAATTGATCAAAATTTGGTTATGATATTATGTTTTGGATGTTCCGGGCTGTTTTTTTTTTTTTAATGTTTATTTTTCTTAAAATATGGATTAAAATGATGATTCAAGAAGTAGAAATGGTTACGAACAAAATGACTTTGGTTTAGGTTGATTTGGAACTAAAATGACCAAGCTGTGACATTTTGAAGGAAAATTTCATAACTAGGCAATTTTGGTGTTTTTAGGAGACCTAAAATGATTAAAATAAGGAATTTTATGATAAGTTAGAAAAACAAAGTAATTAGGAAGAATTTGGCTTAAGTTTGACCAAATTTGGAGTAAAAATGAAAAGTTTAAGTTGGTGAACTTTTAGAGAAATTAATTTAGATAATTAGCTTAATATTTGGATGAATTAAGAGCATTGGGCCAAGGTTGGCCCAACCTTAAGCCAACCCACTCAAATGGTCCTATGGACCAATCCAATGCCCTTCCCCATGAGTAGTCCACAAGGTAAGTCATAATTGGTATAAATGAGCTTAATTAACTAAATTAATCAAATTGGAAATTAAGTGAGTAAATGAACTCTAATTAGGTTTAATTAGACTCAAACAAACCCAATGGGCCCAAATCCCAAAATTTATTTGGACCCATCCAATTGGAACTAAAATTGACATGAGACTAATAATTGGCCCTAAGTAAATTAATTGAACATAAACTAATCAAATTGAGCATAGACACATCAATTAGGACCTTACACACCTAATTGGGTAAATTAATTAGAATTAAAGTAATTAGGTCTCAATTCCATAAAATTACATCAATTAATAGACTAATTAACTTCATTATGGCTAATAGGCCAAATTTCAAAAATAATTAGACCCATTTCTCTTTAGGGCAAAAAAACCCTACTTAGGCCTTAATAGAAAACACATAGTAATGGACTTAATTAATAATATGAACTTAATGGGCCTAAGCCTAATAGGTAATCTTATTAAGAAATAAGTGGAGTAAAGCTTGGTTGAGTAATTGAAATAATAATTAACAATTATAATAAATTAAATCGGTTTAATTAAATAACTGTTAAATATTATGGGCTAAATTAGCTAGAAAGCTAGTTGAGACTTTATAATTTTTATTGAGTCTCCAACTAGTTTGAGTGTTAGCTAGTTTAGACCTAAACTTAGATTAATGGCTAAGTTAATTAAAATAATTTACTGACTTAAATTTTATCTCTTAATACATAAGATCAAATAATTATGCTTAATGAGACTTGACCTTTAACTTAGGAATCTTCGATCTTTTAGGTACGTAATAACATGCATGTTTCTTATTAAGATAGAAACTTTAACTAAAGTAATAGTCAAACTTGTCTAAGTAACTAAGTGATGTTTGCACGTGTTCATTTTGAGTTAGTGAGTGATATCTTAAGCTAGAATTAAGGTTTGAATAAGTGAGGATTGCATATGGTGATTAAACTTAAATGAGGCTACTTAGGTTTGATTTCATGGTGTGCAGTTTGACTGCTCTCATCAACTATTGATTAGCATTGCAATAGTATTAGACCCCAAGTCCATTGTCATGTTTTTTGGAGTCATAAGTACTTACACGTTGTTTATTTATAGTAATGAAGATAATTATAAATTAAATGATTGTTTACTGCATTAGGATATAGGCATGCATGATATATGCTTATGATTGTGTTACTGTTGTACTGGGTCTTTTAGCTCACTCTTTTCTTTTTTAAGCGAGAGCTTTCTTGTGATTCTTATTTATGATTCAATGGGGTAGGGCTCTAAGGAGTTTTGGGGATACAATGACTTAGACAACGAGGATTTCTAGATTTAATATTTCTCTTCATGCAAACTTAGGCTTGCTACCATATTATATTTAGACTTATTGGGAGTTACCTATGGTTTTATGGCCTTTTATCTTATGATTGTAACTAATTATGGGCCTCTTAGGCCCTAGAACCTAGCTACTTACTCAATACTTGTTATCACATTTTCCCACGCAAGTGGAATACCAAATGTTTTTCAAACTCTATTGAAATAATTTCAAGATTCTAAAACTAGATTAAAAACCCATTTCATTAATCGTAAGCCTTACGTGTCTTACTTAAATGACACACATGGCAGATTGTTGCCACCTTTTAGGTTTTGGGATGTGACAAAATACATATATGTAATTTCTTCAAAAAGGTTTCTAATTTGGAGGCATAAAATAATTTTATGTAGGAAATAAAGACTATAATTCCATGAGCAAATATTTCAAGATCACTGGTGTAAATTTTGGGCACTGTAAATATAATTAAATTCATATGTGAAAGCACATATGAATCCACTAAAAGTGAATCCTCAAGGGTATAGTCTTCCAACTTATAGCAGTGACTACTTTTGATTTTGTCTCACTTGATGGGATATATGAGAGATAGATAAAAGAAAACCCTAATGGAATACACTACTTAGAGTCGGAACTTCAACTCTATTTATAGCCTTCACTATTTTATTTTTCAAAATACATAAAATAGAATATATGTGTTTCCATACATTATGGCCCACACTAAAAGTCCATGAAATGAGTCTAATAGTTTTATCTATTAATTAACCAAATAATCAATTTTATTTAATAGCTCAACTCCTTAACTTAACTAGACAATTACCAATATACAATTAATTGTTATTATAGATCATAAAAATACAAAATTTTAAAGCAATGGTCACTTATGAATAATTATATTATGTTCTTTAAAAGTCTTTTAAGGTCACTGTTGATAGTTGTTTAATTTCTTGTAATAGAATTCCATTAAATTCTACAATAAAGGGCACTTGGTTGTAGTGGTCATGTGCATGAAACATATGTTGGGCACTATACATGAGCTTAGAAGAGTAATGTGGAATGACATACAAGAGGATGGCTAAAAGTGAGAAACAAAAATGAAAAGTAAACAGTCTTAGGGAGTTTAAATATACGCATGATAGAGAGAGAAGTTATAGGATATCAACCTCACAGTCCTTAAAGAAAGGTAATGTGTTTTTTGTTTTGAGTTTTGTTTGACCTTTTATGATAGCAGTCTAACAATATGATAATATTTCTTGTCATTTTTGAACCTATCAAATGAGGACTCTTGAGTATTTATTGAATTTGGCCATCAACATCGTCCATTGGATCACACCGACAATCAATGGCTATGATAAGTTTTGTTATTGATAGATCTCTTTATGGGCACCTTTTCAATTTAGATCCATGAAAAACTTTTTTAAATTTATGAGCTTTTTTGAAAGAGGTTGAGAGTAGATGTAACGATCAAGCATTTTTTTGTTCTAAAACTACTATACTAAATCTTTACTACACTTAATGTCTAAAAATCTAATTTTAACCCTCTATAAATTCAATTGCCTATAACAATAAATGGGAAAGTGATGATGCGGGAAGGATAATAAAAATATAATTTTTGCTGACTTTCAATTTTCTTAAATTCAGTTTATTTTTCTCATTTGTTATTAAATATATATATATATATCCTAAAAATTTAGAGTTATGGAACAACATCTTTTAATCTAATCTTAGATCTTATCTGAGCTCAGATGAAAAGAGTAAATAAAATACAGATATTGAACTTTACATAATTGTTTTATCCATCAAATTTTGTAGGTTACATGGCCATTTGCAATGATTCTATCACTGAATACGCATGTCACCCTAAAGATATTGAAATGGATTACAGACATGTACTGGCAAACCCGCGCAGCTCGCGAATTTCAGACGGTAGGTAAGAAGTGAAAGAAACTGCGTGGAAATTTAACTAGCAGAAGACCATGTGGCAAGTTCTTTGAGGCTTATTTTGTATGCATTCGGAAAGAACAATAAGATAGTGAATCAAATGTCTGGGACAGGACAGCGCCATTTGCGCGGATAACGTTGCAGCAATCATTACTCTTCATTTGGCCATGCTGTCAGAAGTCTAGACTCAGATGTTGACGGATATCTAAAAGCGTCGACGGATGCAATTGAGCTCGAGAAGGTTTGTTTCATTGATCCGAATAGTTTACATATAATTTAGCCTTTTGTCAAATAATTTATATATCATTAATAATATCCAGTATATTTCAATGTTTATAATGACGACATTGGGTTCGACTTGCTTTTTCCTGATAGTACAAGAGAAATAAATTTTCATTATACATTAGCTTTACTTATTAATTTATATACTCCTATTAAACATTAGCTTTAGCTGTTTATTATTTCCCCTTAATTTTAATTTTATAGTAAATGATAAATGCATTATTAGAGCACTATTTTTAGTAATATTTTCTATTGATAATGCAAAAAAAAAAAACTTTATATAAAAAAAAGTTTACATATAAAATTACTTTTATGTATTATCATTTTAATAGAAAATAGCATTTACATCTATTTAGATGCACCTATACAATTTTGTTAACAGTTCATTTTCTTCTTCTTCATCTTTTTTTCTATTTTTTTTTTCTCAAATTTTAAAGTGCCTAAATACCCCGAGAATAGTCAACTAAACTGTTCATAAACTACGAGTTTTGACACCAACCTATGAAAATAGACGTCAACTTTAGCAGCCGAAGTACCTTTTTACTTTTCTTACCTGTCAATTTTAGAAAATTGGAGAAAATAGTCAAATTTTTTCCATGAGTTAAGCTAATAAGATCATAAAACTTCTCATAAGTTTCAGGACTATATGCTTTACCGTGATATTTTCTTAAACTGTGTCGAGCGATATATGATTGAACCTTTGTCAAAAGAAAGAACCAATTTGAAACCATGTTTGCCATCTGCAGAGCGAACTTGTTTATTTTCCTTTTGATCATTTGCTCTTCTGTAAAAATTTCCATCTCCGTTAGCGTCATTTCATCATCTCGCTATCTGCGAGATCCTGCAAGCATACAATCTGTAGGAGGTGCATTTACATTAGGATTCTTAAGCCCCAATGGCTCAACGGATCGCTATGTCGGGTTATGGTATAGCAACCGTCCTTGCATGAATGTTCTATGGATAGCAAACAGGAAGAACCCGATTCGGGACTCTTCTGGAATCATGACGATATCTGATGATGGAAATCTAGTCATCCTTAATGGAAAGAAACAGATTCTTTGGACATCAAACGTTACCAATTCCGATGCCGATGCAACTGCCAAGCTTTCAGATACTGGAAATCTTTCGCTGCTTGATCCCAACGGCGACACATTATGGCAAAGTTTTGATCATATCTCAGATACATTCTTGCCAGAGATGAAACTTTTTACAGATAAAAGGACCAGCAATGTGGAAAACAAACTTACATCATGGAAAAGTCCATCCGATCCGTCCCCTGGAAACTTCTCTGCTACTCTCACAAGTGGGAACATTTCGGAAGTTATCGTTTGGAATGGAACTAGCCCGTATTGGCGGAGCGGTCCATGGAATGGTCAGGTTTTCATTGGTGTGCCCGCAGTGGATGCTATGGATTCACTCTATCTCCACGGATTCAGTCATATTAATGACAAGGAAGGAAGTGTTTACTTGACATATGATGTAGCAGAAAACACATCCTATTTATACTTGAAGTCACAAGGTGAATTGGTTGAAACACATTGGGACGATCGAAAAAAGGAGTGGGCAGTTGTATGGTCAGCTATAGCAAGTGAATGTGATGTCTATGGCAAGTGTGGAGAATTTGGAGTGTGCGACCCCACGAAATCCCCCATTTGCAGCTGCATAGAGGGTTTTACACCACAAAACATTGATGAATGGAATGCAGGGAATTGGGCTGGCGGTTGTACCAGGAAGACACCACTAAGTTGTGGTAGTGCAAATAGTAGCAGCTCTGACATAGCTAAGATGGATGGATTTTTAAAGATGACAGGGATGAAAGTTCCGGATTACGCATCTTGGGCAGCTCCTGTAGATAATCAGTGTGAAGATCAGTGCTTAAGTAATTGCTCATGCACAGCATATGCATATGATGCTGGTATTGGTTGTCTACTCTGGAGTGTCGAGTTAATCGACCTGCAGAAATTCACGGTTCAAGGAGCTGATCTTTATGTTCGGGTTCATAAGAAAGAACTTGGTTAGTTTCTATGTGTAATCTTTTGACTGGTTTCGGAATTTTGCAATTTCTTATGTTAACTATTATGTTTTGGTCAGATCATGGAAAGGATTTCAAAGCAATTGCAATAGCTGTACTTGGAACAGTTCTCATTGCAATGGCTACGTACTGCATTTGTAGACGGATTAGGGAACGAAGAGGTAGAGCAGGGCACTATAATTGTCTAACTGTTCTTGTTTCCGCGGAAGTTTCTTGATTTAATAATAGTTTCTTATTTGAATTTTTCTTGGTGTAACAGCCAAAAAATCCGCAAAACCCTTGTATTCTCTTGGCTATGGGGGTCAACAATCCGCTCTATTTTCTTGGAAAAACATGATTGGGCAAATGCTGAACCACGTAAAATTCCAGGAATTACAAGTGCTAAGCTTCGAATCCTTGTTAGCCGCAACAAGTGCTTTCAGCGATATTAATAAATTAGGAGAAGGCGGATTTGGTCCAGTCTACTGGGTAATTTCAATTGTTGTGGTTTTGCTTCCACTCTTTTGCTAAATGTGGTAGTTGATTGTAACCCACACAAGCTCTTCTTCTTCAGGGAAAACTACCGGATGGACAGGAAATCGCGGTGAAGAGACTATCAAAAGCCTCTGGCCAAGGATTGGAAGAGTTTCTGAATGAAGTGGAGGTCATATCTAAAGTTCAACATCGAAATCTAGTTAGACTTACGGGCTGTTGCATCGACGGCAATGAAAAAATGCTTGTCTATGAATTCATGCCAAACAAAAGTTTGGATGCTCTGCTTTTTGGTATTAATTCTTAAATTACAAATTAGAATTGCCTTTCTTCTATTATTTCTGCATCAATTTATAGTTAGTGATCTTCCAATATCTTGCATGTTTCCATTCCATGTCTTGAAGATCCACAGATGAAGAAACAGTTGGACTGGAAAAAGCGCTTCAATATCATTGATGGAATTTGCCGAGGTCTACTATACCTTCATAGGGACTCCAGATTGAGAATAGTTCACCGAGATCTTAAGGCAAGCAATATTTTGTTGGACGAGGAGCTCAATCCCAGAATTTCAGACTTCGGAATGGCCAGGATTTTTGTACGCGATGAAGATCATGCTGATACTGCAAGGGTAGTAGGAACAATGTGAGTACCCTCACTCAATTTCGTTCATACTTCTCTAGGTTTGTTTGATTCGTACAGAAGATTCTCCGAATTTCTTGACACGTTTGAAACAATTAGAACTTTAAAATTTTCATAGTTTTAGAAGGTTGTGCAAATTGATCGGAGGAGACGAAATTATTATACTTTGGAGCTATTAGTGGTCGGTTATCTTCCACTACTGATTATTAAAAGCCACTGACATGGGCAAGCTTTTAGAATTATGATGTGATGTTATTTGATAATTATAAAAATTAATAATTATTAATGCGGAAAAAAGTCTTGCACATATTTTCTTCACAACACATGCTATTCATTTTCATAGCTATTGACTAATTGATATATGTGGTAAATATTGAAAACAGAGGTTATATGGCACCTGAATATGCAATGCATGGATGGTTTTCGGAGAAATCGGATGTATTCAGTTTCGGCGTATTATTACTGGAGATCGTAAGTGGAAGAAAAAACAGTAGCTTTTGTGAGAATGACAAAGCCTCGAGCCTCATAGAGTTTGTAAGTCCCAAGCACTTCTTAATTGGATCCTAGGAATGGATGCCTCTTGCATTTGTTAAGATTAAAGGGAAAGAAAAAAATGGGTTTGTTGTCTAACATATAATAAAGTAATAAGTAATATAACTATATAATAAAACATGTACTTTTCAATTAATTGGATCGTGTAACCATTAAGATAATATTTATATTAAATTATATATGATAATTGTTTCCACAAAATATTGATTTATAATAAATTACGACATATAACATTTCAATATTAGTTTAGTGTAAGTATTATCATAAACGACAACATATAAAATAATTTAATAAACTATAATCCCCATATTATACTTAATAATTATACAATAATTTCTAATATTTAATTTATATTAGTTATCAATATGTTGTTTAATATGATTATATAGAGTGGTATATGTAATGGCTATATAAAACGTTGATTTATCATCTAATATCCTCTCTTACAATAATATTGGTTTCTTATCATACAAGCATATTAGTATAGAGTATATAGTATTATATATCATAACTGATACTTATTTTTAATATAAAGAAGGTTTTTATGATATATAACCTTTTAATATTATTTCAGCATGTACATGCCACTGGATAATAATTTAATAAGGTATTGCCACCTTTAATACTTAATTATGATATTGTAATTTCTAGTAACTTATATTAGATCATAAGTTGTTCAATATGCAATATAATAGTATCCATAGTAGCCACATAAGAAAATATATATTAATTTTTTTTTTTTGTGATACTAGTTTACCATTATGCTGTTTAAGGTATAAATAAAGCTCTTACATAGTTAAATAAAAAAAGGTTTAGTTAACTATTACTAAGATGAAAAATGTAATGCAGGGCTCAGATTAAATGGTATTAAACGATATGCTGTTCATTTATATATTTATTTATTTATTTGTCAGGCATGGAAATTATGGAATGAGGACAACATTATGCCAATGATAGACCCCACAGTTTTTGATGGATGTTATTTTTCGGAAATGACGAGATGCTTTCATGTGGGACTGTTGTGCGTTCAGGATTTCGCGGAAGACAGGCCCACAATTTCCACTATAATTTCAATGATTAACAACAAGATGACTAATCTTCCAGGACCAAAGCAACCTGCGTTCTCTGCAAGAAGGTTCAATATTGGAGATGTAGATGCATTGGTACAAAGTCAAAACACAAGCTCTCTTAACGAGGTTACAATCACCGTAGTGGAAGGACGATGACATCCCGAAATTTTATTTTTGTTTCTTTTTTGTTTTTCCCATTCAATTTTCGGTGTAGAATATAAAATTTAAATTATCAAATGTTATCCAAATAATCCAAGGGACTCAATTACAAGTGATTTGTTTTGGTTATTGATGGTTAGAGGTGGCAAAGGATGGCCAATAGTGGAGCTTAATTACATCATAGAAAATGTAATTAAAAAATCTGTAAATCATTTCTATTTTTCTAAAAGAGCAAATTATTTTTTATTTACACTTTTGATGATGGTTAGTAATCATTATTAGTAGTATATTACTCATCATCTTATAATATTAAGGTTAGCGATTCGTATAACCGTCTCATGTATCGTATTCATATCTAAATTTGTTTAAATTCATTTATAATTTTGTTGTATTATGTTTAAATTCACAAATTGAATTATAAATCACCCGCCCTATCCATTTTCATTGACCCTTGGAGGCTACTACTATACTAGCAATCTCTTGAGATTTAGTTTGGTTTGCTTTTTAATGTTGTACTTTTCTGTTATTGGAAAACTTTCCTAGGTAAAAAATTTATTTTAATGTCTATTTCTATATCCTTATTTATGGTAGCCTCTGGTAGAAGAGGGTACTTCACCGCAACATGTCTCATTCTACTTTGATCTACTGGATTTTTCTGGTCATTGTTATGGTTAATTTATTACCATACAATATCGTTTTTGGGACTTTCTTCTAGGATTTATTGAAGCCGTGATGACTAACTACGAGCACCTGTTGTTACAATATACTTGCGTTCAACTATACATTGTGCAATTGTGTTTCTTGTTTCTTTGATGGTCAAGAAAATAATCTTAATCTATGACTGAATGCATAATTCGATATCTCTTCATGTTATCAATCAATCAAACCTAATTACTACCTTTATATTATATTAGTTTTGAATCACTTGTGGACGGACCTATAGCATGCCATAACCTTTAGTGCACTATAAATATCGTAATTCCTACTTTGCTACTCCAAAGTGGACTTTTTCTTGGGCTTTATACAAATCTTGATAATAGATTGAAGAATCAAGTTTCTTGCTCGGAAGATCATTTCACCATTACAAGTAGTTAAAGAATATACGGAAGATATGAATAAGGATGAAAAGTTCTTTACTATTTTGTTGGATTTGTTTATATAATACAAATAATAAGCCTAACTAATTAAACTGTATTAACTAATAACAATTATACATTTGGCTACTTGGGATATTTTCCATGTGTAATAGTTAACTCTACAATAATGATGAGGATTAGCTAACATCTAAAAGGAAGGAACCAAAATCCCATGATCCATTACATGGTATTAGAGGCCCGATGACTCGAGCTAAAGCTAAGAGGATGAACGGAGCTCTACAAGGATTAGTCATAGACCTACAAGTTAAGGAATCAAGTTATATTAAAGGAGAATCAACACTTATCAACTTGATTCACGTTTCCATAGAGGGATGCAATGATTTAGAGGCCTTAGAATAAATTAATTTTATTGAATCGAAAAGGGAGAAGCACATTCGATTTTGTTATTTGTTATGTTTTTGTTTTATTTGTTTAGTTTGTAATTTATATTATTTAGTTGCCTATTCGGTTACATGAGAATAAGGAAACAAATAGATTAGGCAACTTAGGTTTTTCATATTGTTGTATGTACATTATATAAAGCCATGTAAGGGGCCAGCCATGAAACATTTTATTATTGAATTGAGAAAACACAATTCTTGTGAGTGTACGAAAACCCCTTTTTGTTCTTTTGAAAAAGAACTCTTCCATAGAAATTCTTAACCGAATTACTTGTAAACCCTTTTGATAACTTAGGTTTTAGTCAATAGGTGTGATTGGGGTCTAGTTATACAATACTTGTTCAAGACGATCCTCGAGGTAATTGAATCAAATAGTGTCGTCGGGGTTCTAGGTTTAATATACCCAGGGTTTCACGCACCATTTGGTATCAGAGCTTCGGCTTCTTGAATCAAGTAAATTCTATCCCTTTTTCATTATTTGTTTGTTATTATTTTCTATACTCATATCTGGAAATTCGTATAAAAAAAAAAAGCTTGTTTGGTCACTAAATCCCTTGGAGACCAATGGCAACTAGGTTTTAGTTAGGCTTTGATCATTTAATTATTGTTCAATTCATAATTCATATTGAAAGGCATACGTATAAAAAAAAATTCAATTTGGTTGCGAAAGAAAAATCAAGAACCAAAATTAAAGAGAGAGAGAGAGAGAGAGGGAGAGAGAATCTAGTTTTGGCAAGTACCAATTCAATTACCGAATTCAATTTTCAATTCTAGCCGCAAATTACATCTTGTCCTTTTAAATTGTGCGTCTGAATTACACTAATATTCTTGATATATATTCAGTGCAAATTGTGTTTCCATTTAATTTGCATGATAGGGCCTTGTTTGATTTGTTCTAAAATTAGTAATAAGAATTTGTTCATATCTATTAGAATTCACACTTGTTCTTCATTGCACCATGACTTGGAACCACTAGTGCTCATTAGGTGTTGACTTAGTAATTTGTGTTAAGCAGATCCAATCTGAGTTCCTAGTAAAGGATTATAAAAAAAAGAAAAAGAAAAACCAAGTTGTGATGACATATTTTGTGAGAGATATACATGAGTGGAATTGTGAGCATATTATTGGTGACCAATACACGAGTGGGTGTGAGGAATATATATAATTTTTTTTTACTTGTGATTTTACTCTATTAATAACTTTAGAATTATGTCGGGATAGGACACTAATGGAGGAGAGAGTAGAGTGATGTTTGAGGAGTTGATGGGGGAGATGAAAAGAATCTTGATGGGTGAACTTAAGTAGATCCATGAAAGAATGGATAGGATGGAAAGGAGTAGGGAACCGTCTAGCAATACCACTGTTAAGCGAGGAGTAGGTAGACCGGATAAGGGAGGGGTTAGGATAGAAGAAGGTGAGGAGTCTGATTTTGGAGATTATCAACACGTTAGAGACAGAGGGAGTACCTATTTGTGTGATAGTAATTTGGGTAGTATTAAATTGAAAATCCCAACATTTCAGGGAAAGAATGATCTAGAGTTATATTTAGAGTGGGAGAGGAAAATGGATCATGTGTTTGAATGCCATAACTACACTGAAGAGAAAGAGATAAAACTAGTTGCAGTAGAGTTTTCAAATTACGCTAGCGTATGGTGGGATTAGTTAGTGCGTAATAGGCGTAGGTATGGCAAGAGACCTGTTAGCACTTCGGATGAGATGAAAACCATAATGCAGAAACGGTTTATTCCTAGTCACTACCATAGGGACTTACTTAGGAAAGTCTAGGGCTTGACATAAAGAACCAAAAGTGTAGAAAATTACTACAAGGAGTTAGAGATAGCCTTAATTAGGGTTAGAGTTGAGGAGGATGATCAGGCCATTATAGTTAGATTCATCAATTGGTTGAATAGAGAAATAACTGATGTAGTGGATCTACACCATTATTTGGATATGGAAGAGCTGCTGCACAGAGCCATTAAAGTAGAGTAGTAATTAAAATATAGGAGTGAGTAGAGGACTGGTTCGACTTCCAAATCTCCATGGAAGTCTACTTAGAAGAGGAACTCCACCAATTCAAAGCCTAAGGAGGACGTGAAGGCTAAGAATCCAGTTGCTACACCGAAGGGAAAAACTGACACTAAACCCCCTTCTAGGACTAAAGATATTAAGTGTTTTAGGTGTCAGGGGTTTGGGCACATTGCATCCCAATGTCCAAATAAGAGAGTCATGATTATCTGTGATAATGGGGATGTAAAGAGTGTAAGCTCTGAGGAGGAGAAGGAGTCACCATCATAGGAGTGTGAGGATGTTGACTTAGAGGGACCCATGAGTGGCGAGTTATATGTTACAAGGAGAGTACTTAGTGTACAACCCTAGGAGGATGGTGAGAAGATCTAGTGTGAACATATTTTTCATACACAGAGTCACGTGTAGAGTAAAGTTTGTAGCTTGATATTCGATAGTGGTAGCTGCACTAATGTCGCTAGCAACTTGCTGGTAGATAAGATGCGGTTAAAAGCTATGAAACATCCGAGACCATATCGATTACAGTGGTTGAGTGAATGTGGAGAGGTTAAGGTGACCAAGTAAGTTCTTATAGCCTTTTCCATAGAGAGCTATAAAGATGAGGTTATGTGTAATGTGGTACCTATGTAAGCTAGCTACATACTATTAGGGCGACCCCAGCAATTCAATAGGAAGATTACATATGGCGGGTACAAGAATCAGTATTCCTTTGTATTAAACAAAAGGAAAGTGGTTCTCACGCCATAGAAACCATATGAAGCTAGTGAGGATCATATGCGGATGGCAAAAGAATTCAGAGAGAAACACGAGAGTGTGCGAGAGAAGGATGAGAAAAAGAAGAAGAGTGAGAAACAAACACTGGTAAGTTATGAGGGAAGAGAGTTTGAAACACTAAGAGGAGAGAAAATTGTAAGAAAAAGTGAGTGTAAGAGTGCAATGTTAGCAAGAAAACAACTGCTTGTACTTATGTATAAGGATATTTATTTTACTTATACTGATACTAACCTTTTGTTACCCAGTATGGTGTTTTCTTATGGATTTGTTATAGGTACTGATGGGATAGCCGTGGGTGCGAAGAAATTGGAGGCAATCCGGAAGTGGCCAAAGGGACATGTTAGGACCGTGTTTCATCCAAGAGAAGGGAATTGGGTACATTTGAGAATAGAAAGATTTGCAAAGCAGCGGAAGTCTAAATTGCATCCTAAGGGAGATAAACCTTTCCAAGAAGTGGAGCACAACAATGACAACACTTACAAGATTGACTTACCAAATCACTATGGTAATGTAAGCACAACTTTAAATGTTTCTAATTTTACTCCTTATGATGCAGGTAATTCGAGGACAAATCTTTTTGAGGAAGTAGGGAATGATGAGGATCAGCTAGCATCTAAAAGGAAGGAACTAAAATCTCATGATCCATTACATGGTATTGGAGGCTCGATGACTCGAGTTAGAGCTAAGAGGATGAATGAAGCTCTACAAGGATTAGTCATGGACCTACAAGCTAAGGAATCAAGTTACACTAAAGGAGAACCAACATTTATAAACTTGATTCACGTTTCCATGGAGGGATGCAATGATTTAGAGGCCTTAGAATAAATTAATTTTATTGAACCGAAAAGGGAGAAGCACATTCGGTTTTGTTATTTGTTACGTTTTTGTTTCATTTGTTTGGTTTGTAATTTATATTATTTAGTTGCCTATTCGGTTACATGAGAATAAGGAAACAAATAGATTAGGCAACTTGGGTTTTTCATATTGCCATATGTATACTATATAAAGCCGTGTAAGGGGCAGGCCATGAAACATCTTATTATTGAATTGAGAAAACACAATTTTCGTGAGAGTACAAAAACCCCTTTTTGTTCTTTTGCAAAATAACTCTTCCATAGGAATTCTTAACTGAATTGCTTGGAAAACCTTTTGATAACTTAGGTTTCAGTCAACAAGTGTGATTGGGGTCTAGTTACACAATACTTGTTCGAGACGATCCTTGAGGTAATTGAATCAAATAGTGTTGTTGGAGTCAACTTGGAACAAAAATATTGTAACTATTGCTCATGTTGTACTATGGTGAGAATTTCTACAATCTGTGCTTATGAAAGGACATGTAGCAAGTTAAGAAATCCATATTGAACATGATCTTAAACAAAGTGTATATCATGTCAATGTGCTTTGTTCATCTATGTAGCTAAGGATTAGATGCAATTAAAATTGCAAATTTATTGTCACAGTACAAAGGAGTTGAAAAGTTGACTTAAATACCAAGATCTTTAAAAATGTCTGAAATCGATAAGACTTCTTTAGTAGTAGAGACTAAACTCCTATATCTCTCTTTTGTGGTGTAGGTAGAAACTATTGGTTGTTTCTTGGTTTTCCAGGAAACAAGAGCTTTCCCTAAGAATACATAATATCTAGTTAAAGATTTATGATCTAGAGAAGATGAGTCCTAATTGGAATAAAAAAAAATGCAATAAGAACCAAATCATTCTTGACATATAAAACAAACCTAAATGAAAAGAACCCTTAAGATATTGTAGCAAATGAAGTAAAGCATGATAATGTGGAACTCTTGGTGATGATACAAATTAACTGGGACAATTAATTGAATAGGATATCTCTAATCTAGTCGAAGTAACATAAAGAAGCCATCCAATCAATCTCTTATATGTAGTAGGATCATCAAACAAATCCCTGACTCTCGGTTAGGTTTTAATATAGGCTTCATGGGATATTTAGCAAGCTTGCATGCTAATAAACTAGCATCATTCAACATATCTAGTACAAACTTCATTGATTTATGATAAGATCACATTATACTTATATTTTCTTTTGGACTTATATTAAATTTATTTCAATATTATAAGAAAATATAAAGAAATGATACTTAATGGTGTTTTTTTGTGAAAATACAGGTTTTGAGGACCCAAAAGTAAATTACAAGTTAATTGGAGGAGTTTTTCACAAAATTAAAGAAGTAAAGCCGCCGGCCTTTAAGCCGGCCTTCATTACTCCCCGGATATCCATTGCGAGAATCTCTCCAAAATCATATCTTAATTAATTTGCTGACTCAAATCCTCATCAGATCCACCTCATCCCCCTCCTCTTTGGATCTATAAATAGACCCCTTGTGTGAACCTTGGGAGCATCCCTTTTTGTTTTTGAGAATCCATCCTTTCTTTTGTTTAGAATCCTTTTTCTTCTTCTTTGTTTTAGCATCATTAGAATTTCCTTAGGTACTTTAGATTTTTCCAAAGTTTAGTTTGAAGAAAGAAAGTCGTTTTGTTGAAGTTTGCTTTCAATTGAAGAATTCAAGGAGTCATTTTGGAAGATTGAAACTCTTGAAGATTATAGCAATTGTTCCATTTACTTTATTTTCTTTTATGCCATTTATTAGTTTAATCTTGTTGTTTAATATGAATTCCATTGCACCTATTTATTTCAATTGTTTTTATGCAATTCATACTATAATGTTCTAAATCATCCTTGTGGGAAATTGGATGAAACCCTAGAATGTTAAAAGGATAATTGTAGCCATGTTATATGATTAGGAATTATTAGGATTATTCATGATTGCAATTCCTTTGATTTCAATTATAATTGGTCTTTCATTATAATTGTTAGAAATCCTTTTGATACGGGAGTTGATGAGGATTTGTTAGGAATTCTTAATTAGATTGATTGTCAATGCGGGAGTTGCGATAATTGGTTTAATTAGAGTCTATGGAGGGCGCAATGCAATGTTTCTTGTTAATTAATCACTAAGGGATTAGGGTTAATTGATTTAGGCCATTAGTTGTTTGTAGCATCGGGAGGTGTATGAACATAATTTTGATTCCTTGGTTAATTGGAGACGCGGAAGCCGACTAATTAATTTAAGGTCAACATCCCTAAAAAGGATTTTCTAAACTCACTTGAATAAACTTATAACCACAAGTTGATATAACATGGTAGCAATTTGATTAACAAATCTAGGGTGAATTCTAATTTCCCTTGTTCATAATTGATAGATTCTTCATAAAAGTTTCCTTGTTGCTTTAAGTTGAATTTTTAGATTAGACATTTCAAAACCCCTTTTTAATCACCTAGATATTGGTAAGAATTGCCATAGATCTAGTACTCTATTGGTTCCTCGAGGGATCGACAACCTTACTTTTCACCACTTTATTACTTGATACGACCAGTGCACTTGCTGCAATTTATGCTCCCATTTTATATATACGTTCTGAGCGTATCGTTTTCCATTCTCTTTAAGGTTCTTTTTATGCGCAGGAGTAGAAGTGCTGAACTTCTACCAATTAATCTTGAGATAGAACGCACCTTGCGACAACTTAGAAGAGAGCAGAGAAGAAAGGAAGAAGAGAACATGGCAGATGAGAACAACAATCAGATTCAAGGTGTTGGTAGAGCACTTCGGGAATACACGATACCTGTTGTTTCAGGTCCTGCAATTAGAAGACCAACAATTCAGGCTAATAATTTCGAGTTAAAACCAGCACTCGTTCAAATGGTTCAATCAAATCAATTTGGAGGATATCCAAATGAGAGTCCTGATGAGCATATTGCAGTATTTCTTCAATATTGTAATACAGTGAAAATGAATAATGTATCTGATGATGTAATTAGGCTACAAATTTTTCCGTTTTCACTTAGAGAAAAAGCTAGGGCTTGGTACAATTCATTACCACAAGACTCTGTAACCACTTGGGTAGATCTCTCATCTAAATTTTTAAGGAGATTTTTTCCACCAGCTAGAACTGCTAGGTTAAGAAATGACATCACAAACTTCAGTAAGTTTAGTGGTGAATCACTTTATGAAGCATGGGAAAGATTCAAGGAGGCAATTAGAAAATGCCCCCATCATGGATTACCAGATAATCTCCTTATTGAGATATTCTATCTCAGTTTAGATGATACATTGAGATCTCTGGTAGATGCTGCTTCTGGTGGTACACTAATGAGTAAGACATATGATGAGGCTAGTGCTTTGATAGATGAAATGGCCTCTAGTGCACATAATTGGCAACATGAAAGAGGTAAGTCTAGAGTGGCATCTGTCAATGACATGGACACCTTAACAACTCAGATTTCTGCTCTTACCGCCCAGGTAAGTAAACTCACCTTTACACCTTCTTTCAATGTTAATCAAATTTCTTGTTGTGAGTTATGCCCAGGACCACACTCAACTCTTGAGTGCCCATCTGGAAACTTTTCCTCCTCATCCCATGGAGAGCAAGTAAATTCTGTCAACAATTTCCAAAGAGGTAATCAAGGACCTTATTCAAACACCTACAATCTAGGGTGGCGTAATCATCCAAATTTCTCATGGAGAAATGATAACAATGTACTTAAACCCCCTGGATTTCAAAAGCAAGGTCCTAATCATAATACTCCCCATCAACAATATCCTAATCATAATACCTCTTCTCAGCAAGGTCAGTCTAAAATGGAAGAACTCATGATAAGTTATATGCAAAAGACTGACACAATGTTGCAAAATCAACAAGCCACCATTAGGAATCTTGAAAATCAGCTTAGTCAAATGTCTCAACAGTTGAGTAATAGACCATATGGGTCTTTACCTAGCAATACTGAGCAAAATCCTAAGGGTGTAAATGCTATTATGTTAAGAAGTGGTAAGGAATTGGTTGATAAGAAACTTGAGGAAGAGGAGGTTAACCTGGAAAAAGATAAAGGGAAACAAAAGGAAGAGGAATCAAAGAAAAATTCACCAAAAGTGAAAGCATATGTTCCTCCTATTCCTTTCCCAGGAAGGCTGAAGAAACAACAATTGGATTCACAATTTGCTAAATTTTTAGAAGTCTTTAAAAAATTGCAAATTAACATTCCTTTTGCAGAAGCACTTCAGCAGATGCCATCATATGCTAGGTTCATGAAGGATTTACTCACAAAGAAGAGGAAGATTGAAGGGAATGAACCGGTGATGCTTATAGGGGAATGTTCAATGATCTTACAGAATGATGTACCTAGTTTGCCAAGAAAACAAAGAGATCAAGGGAGTTTTACTGTTCCTTGCACCATAGGCAATTTTCATTTTGATAAAGTTCTTATTGACTCTGGTGCAAGTATAAATTTAATGCCTCTATCTATTTTTAGGAAATTGGGACTTGGAGAATGCAAGGGAACTCATGTTACCTTGCAACTTGCTGATAGGAGCATCAAATACCCAAGAGGGATTGTGGAAAATGTCCTAGTGAAAGTAGATAAATTCATCTTTCCAGTTGACTTTATAGTCTTGGAGATGGAGGAGGATAAAGAGGTACCCATGATCCTTGGCAGACCATTCCTTGCAACAGGTGAAGCCTTAATTGATGTGGAACAAGGTAAGCTTACTTTAAGAGTTATGGATGAACAAGTCACGTTTAATGTGTATGAGGCTACAAAGAAATTTGATGACTGTAAATCCTGTTACACTATTGATAGTGTTGATGAGCTTTCCTCTGAGTTCATGGAAGAGAATGTAGGTGTGGACACAATGGAGTCAGTTCTTAGGGATTTAGATGATTGGAGTGATAATGAGGATGAACCCCAAGAAGAACGTGTTGAACAAGTTTGTGAATTCAAGACTCGACACTATGAGGAGCTGGGGACCACTGAGAAGAAACCGATGCCATCATTAACACAACCCCCGGTGCTTGAACTTAAACCTTTGCCTGGTCATTTAAAGTATGCTTATCTTGGAACAAATGATACTTTGCCAATTATCATTTCTTCTTCTTTGACAGGTGATCAAGAGCAACAACTTTTGGATGTTCTTAAAGAACATAAGGAAGCTATCGGGTGGACCATTGCGGATATTAAGGGAATTAGCCCTTTAATTTGTACTCATAGGATATTTCTTGAAGCTGAGTGTAAACCTACAGTACAACCACAAAGAAGACTTAACCCAACTCTTAAGGAAGTTGTAAAAAAGGAAGTGCTTAAATTGTTAGATGCAGGCATTATTTTTCCAATTTCTGATAGTAAATGGGTTAGTCCTGTCCATGTTGTACCAAAGAAAGGTGGCATGACTGTGGTAAAGAATGATGCCAACGAATTAATCCCAACCCGTACTGTGACAGGGTGGCGAGTTTGCATAGATTATAGAAAATTGAATGATGCCACCCGTAAAGACCACTTTCCCTTACCTTTCATTGATCAGATGTTAGAAAAACTCGCAGGGCATGATTATTACTGTTTCCTTGATGGTTATTCTGGGTATAATCAAATTCATATAGCGTCCGAGGATCAGGAGAAAACCACATTTACTTGTCCCTATGGTACTTTTGCATTTAGGAGAATGCCCTTTGGTCTCTGTAATGCACCTGCTACTTTTCAGAGGTGTATGATGTCTATATTTTCTGACATGTTAGAGAATTTTATTGAAATATTTATGGATGACTTCTCTGTTTTTGGGAAGACATTTGAATCATGTCTGAAAAATTTAGGTTGTGTGCTCAAAAGATGTAAGGAAACTAACCTACTTCTGAATTGGGAGAAATGCCATTTTATGGTACGAGAGGGAATAGTGTTAGGTCACAAGGTGTCAGAAAAAGGGATTGAAGTTGACAAGGCAAAAGTGGAAGTAATAGAGAAGTTGCCACCACCCACTTCAGTAAAAGGAGTCAGGAGCTTCTTGGGACATGCTGGCTTCTATAGGAGATTTATCAGAGACTTCTCTAAAATCTCTAAACCTCTATGTAATTTACTTGAAAAAGATTCTACTTTTGTGTTTGATGAAAATTGTTTGCAGGCATTCAATATATTGAAGGAGAAGCTCAGCTCTGCACCAGTGATTGTTGCACCAAATTGGGAGATTCCATTTGAACTGATGTGTGATGCTAGTGACTATGCCGTGGGGGCAGTACTAGGGCAAAGAAGAGGTAAGATCTTTCATGCTATATACTATGCAAGTAGAACCTTGAACGAGGCCCAGAAAAACTATGCCACAACAGAAAAAGAGCTATTAGAAGTGATATTTGCATGTGACAAGTTTAGGTCTTACTTGATAGGTTCTAAAGTAATAGTATACACAGATCATGCTGCTCTTAAGTATTTATTTGCTAAAGCTGATGCTAAACCCAGGTTAATTCGTTGGATTCTATTGCTGCAAGAATTTGACTTAGAAATTAAGGATAAAAAGGGAAGTGAAAATGTGGTTGCTGATCATTTATCACGTTTGGAATATGATTGTTTAGAACCACCCATCAATGAAAAATTCCCTGATGAGCATTTTCATGCAATAAACATCCATGAATTACCTTGGTATGCCGACATAGTTAATTACTTGGTTAGAAAAATCATACCATATGGTTTGTCATTCCAACAGAAAAAGAAATTTTTGCATGACGTGAAGAATTACTTTTGGGATGAGCCGTATTTGTTTAAATCCTGTGCTGACCAAGTAATTAGACGATGTGTGCCTAAAATTGAACAGCTTAGCATAATACAGCACTGTCACTCCAAAGAAACAGGAGGTCACTTTGGGGTAGAAAGAACAGCAGCAAAAATTTTATCTTGTGGATTTTATTGGCCCAGTTTGTTTCATGATTGTAGGAACTTCATTATGACTTGTGCTCAATGCCAAAGGACTGGCAATATTTCAAGAAGACATGAATTACCACAAAATAATATACTTGTAATTGAACTTTTTGACGTTTGGGGAATCGACTTTATGGGTCCTTTTCCCTCATCTTTTTCAAACAAATATATTCTTTTAGCTGTTGATTATGTTTCGAAATGGGTAGAGGCAGTTGCTCTACAAACTAATGACAGTAGGGTTGTCATTAAATTTTTGAAAAGGAATATATTTTCAAGATTTGGAGTACCTAGAGCTATAATAAGTGATGGGGGAACACATTTTTGTAACAGGCAATTTGAGAAATTATTATTAAAATATGGAGTTACTCACAAAATTGCCACCCCTTATCATCCACAAACATGTGGACAGGTTGAGGTATCCAATAGGGAAATTAAGCGAATCTTAGAGAAAACTGTCAATGCATCCCGAAAGGATTGGTCTTTAAAACTTGATGATGCATTGTGGGCTTATAGAACAGCTTTTAAAACACCTATTGGAATGTCCCCCTACAAGATTGTTTATGGTAAATCATGTCACCTACCCGTGGAGCTTGAGCACAAGGCATACTGGGCCATAAAATATCTTAACTTTGAGTTGCAAGCTGCAGGTGAAAAGAGGTTGCTCCAATTGAATCAAATGGCTGAGATGAGAGAGGAAGCATATGAAAATGCGAGAATTTACAAGGAGAGAGCAAAGCGATGGCATGATAAGAACATCTTATAGCGGGAGTTCTTGCCTGGTCAAAGAGTCTTATTGTACAACTCTCGATTGAAGCTATTCCCAGGTAAGTTGAAATCACGATGGTCTGGACCATTTGAAATTGTTAATGTGTTTCCTTATGGTGCAGTTGAGTCGAAGGCAGAAGACAACCGTACTTTCAAAGTAAACGGTTATCTTCTCAAACATTACTATGAAGGGGAACATGTTGATAGAAACGCCACAACTGTGGATTTAGGAGATTCAAGAACTTGAACTGGAAAAGTCGGGCTAGCGACTATAAACTAAGTGCTTCATGGGAGGCAGCCCATGCTCAAAAAGTATATACACTAGTGTTGTTTGAAAAAAAAAAAAAAAAAACTAATTCAAGGCTGGATAAGAGCCGCCGGTGCAATCAAGACACTCCAAGGATGACAAACATTTTAGGAGGAATTTTCTTCCTGATGAACAATTTTACACCAGGGAAGTACCAGTATTTCAATTTCTGCATTGACATTCGTTCCCTTAATTTTGTGATATATTAGGAACAATGAGGACATTGAGAACAATGGGGAAGGGATTATAAATGTAGAATTATAATGATTGCACACATCATGAGCTTACAAATCCCATGCTTTATTTATGTCCTTAAGTGTTTACCATCAATGGAATCTTGAAATTGACTTAGATTGGTGCCCCACTCGCCAACTGTTGTGATTAGTTTACATAGTTAAAATTTAATAGTAAAATCTCTAGAGAATGGGTTTACCCTATGTTTAGCCTGTGAACTTGAGATTGAGTCCTTAAGTTGAAAAAAAAAAGCAAGTTTACTTCAAGGAAAAATTGGTTGGGATAAATCTCTCTTGAAATTTCTTTGAGAATACCTTAACACCTAGTGAAAGAGGTAAAGGAAATATTTTACTTAGTGATCCCTTAAAAAAAAAAAAAAAAGAGCCTTTACTCCAATAACTCAGGAAAGTGAGTTAAGAGTATCCAATCTTAAATGTTAGTGTGAGGAAGAGTTCGTAGGGGTCCCTTTAAAACCTGGTCACTTAGGCGATGAGCCCAGGATGTGCCGACTCAATGAACTCACAATAACGAGAAGGGCGGAAAGGCAAAAATATTAGTACCTTAATGCAAGTCAGGTTGACATGGGCGAGCTTTGGTCCCTCAGAAGAGTGAAGTCTCACTCCGCTGCCAATCAAGGCAAATAAAACATATATATAAAAAAAAGGGGAGAAATTCTAGGAAAAAATGGATACCATATGCTTTCACTCCTTGTTATCTTGTTTAGAGAAGTAAAATTGAGGGAGATGATACTTGCTAATAACCAATGAAGTTTAAATGAATGTTTTTCCTTATGGACTAAGTATTGTTTTCTATTGTTAAACACTGGGATTAAAAATCTGTTGTATTTAGATTAACTACTAAATTTCAACTAGATATACTAGTTACAAATTTCAGTATGGTCAGGACAATGGGCACCAAAAGTTCAATGATGGATTTCTCTTGTTTAAATCAATTATTTTGCTTGAGGACAAGCAAAAGTTCAAGTGTGGGGATGTTGATAAGATCACATTATACTTATATTTTCTTTTGGACTTATATTAAATTTATTTCAATATTATAAGAAAATATAAAGAAATGATACTTAATGGTGTTTTTTTGTGAAAATACAGGTTTTGAGGACCCAAAAGTAAATTACAAGTTAATTGGAGGAGTTTTTCACAAAATTAAAGAAGTAAAGCCGCCGGCCTTTAAGCCGGCCTTCATTACTCCCCGGATATCCATTGCGAGAATCTCTCCAAAATCATATCTTAATTAATTTGCTGACTCAAATCCTCATCAGATCCACCTCATCCCCCTCCTCTTTGGATCTATAAATAGACCCCTTGTGTGAACCTTGGGAGCATCCCTTTTTGTTTTTGAGAATCCATCCTTTCTTTTGTTTAGAATCCTTTTTCTTCTTCTTTGTTTTAGCATCATTAGAATTTCCTTAGGTACTTTAGATTTTTCCAAAGTTTAGTTTGAAGAAAGAAAGTCGTTTTGTTGAAGTTTGCTTTCAATTGAAGAATTCAAGGAGTCATTTTGGAAGATTGAAGCTCTTGAAGATTATAGCAATTGTTCCATTTACTTTATTTTCTTTTATGCCATTTATTAGTTTAATCTTGTTGTTTAATATGAATTCCATTGCACCTATTTATTTCAATTGTTTTTATGCAATTCATACTATAATGTTCTAAATCATCCTTGTGGGAAATTGGATGAAACCCTAGAATGTTAAAAGGATAATTGTAGCCATGTTATATGATTAGGAATTATTAGGATTATTCATGATTGCAATTCCTTTGATTTCAATTATAATTGGTCTTTCATTATAATTGTTAGAAATCCTTTTGATACGGGAGTTGATGAGGATTTGTTAGGAATTCTTAATTAGATTGATTGTCAATGCGGGAGTTGCGATAATTGGTTTAATTAGAGTCTATGGAGGGCGCAATGCAATGTTTCTTGTTAATTAATCACTAAGGGATTAGGGTTAATTGATTTAGGCCATTAGTTGTTTGTAGCATCGGGAGGTGTATGAACATAATTTTGATTCCTTGGTTAATTGGAGACGCGGAAGCCGACTAATTAATTTAAGGTCAACATCCCTAAAAAGGATTTTCTAAACTCACTTGAATAAACTTATAACCACAAGTTGATATAACATGGTAGCAATTTGATTAACAAATCTAGGGTGAATTCTAATTTCCCTTGTTCATAATTGATAGATTCTTCATAAAAGTTTCCTTGTTGCTTTAAGTTGAATTTTTAGATTAGACATTTCAAAACCCCTTTTTAATCACCTAGATATTGGTAAGAATTGCCATAGATCTAGTACTCTATTGGTTCCTCGAGGGATCGACAACCTTACTTTTCACCACTTTATTACTTGATACGACCAGTGCACTTGCTGCAATTTATGCTCCCATTTTATATATACGTTCTGAGCGTATCAATTTACCAACACACCATTTGTAGTCTAACATATCTCCAATCCAAGAAAGAATTGCATAATACTCAAATCTTTTATAGTAAAAACTCACTTAAGTTCTGGTTTGATATTAGAAATAAAAGCTTGATTAGACCCTATGATTATCATGTCATCTACATACAAAATTATAGCAACAAATCCATTAGAACCAGTATGTGTGAAAAGAGAATAGTCATGCTTTGATTGAAGAAACCCATGAGCCTAAAGAAACTTAGATATCTCTAAATTCCATTGTCTAGAAATTTTCTTCAAGCCATATAAAGATCTCTTTAATTTGCAAACTTGATGTGGTAATGCCTTGCTATAACCTTCTAGAGGATACATATAAATTTCTTCATCTACATATCCATGAAGAAAAGCATTGTTTATGTCAATCTAAAGGATTGGCCATCCATAAGTTGTAGCTACTGCTATAATAACTTAGGCACTTCCAAACCTTACAATGGGAGAGAAGGTTTCATGATAATCTTCACCTTTGTTTTGTGTGTAGCCATTTGCTACCAACTGAGTCTTATATCTCTCCATAATACCATCAGGCCTATACTTCACTTTATACACCCATTTACATCCTATGGCTTTCTTCCCTTTAGGTAAAGTTGTCAACTCCCATGCTTCATTACACTCTAAAATTTGTGTTTAGATTCAAGTCCAACACGTAGATCCATTTACCTACCTGTTTATTAAGCAAATTTTGTAAATAGGTCATGGTTTCAACCACAAACTCATTTAATGTTAATAATATTTTAAATATACTTAAATTTATATATTTTTAATAGTTTATTCCATTTCACAATACACTTTCAAGTTATATAGTTTCACCATAGAGTCTAAGATTTCCTTTTATCATTTTTACCATTGTTGTCAAACTAGGTTCAACTCTAAAAATTTATAAATATCTAAGTGTTACACCATAAAGGGGGGTTTGAAAGTTTTCAATAAAAGCCATCATATCATGTGTACATATGTTACATGATAATCGCTTTACGAGCTAGAGATCGCAAAAATCTAAATAATTATTTAAACAATTATAACTAATCAAATTACATATAATCATATAATAGAATATAAAAATGGATTCTCATGTACCACAATCATCCAAGATCATAGAGAATCATAATCCCCTACCAAAATAGTAAAATGGAAAAATAATTCTAAGTCTCATAATTTAGATTTCTACATCGAGTTCCTAAGAATAAAATTATATCTAATTAATCTATAAAGACACATTTTACTCTACCATTCTTGATTCCAAAAGCTCTTGTCACATCATCTCTTATCCCATCTTAAGATTTTGAAAATTTCTTGCAAAACAATTTATGGAGGGGTGAGCACACTAAGACTTAGTGAGATGAGAGTATAATACTTTTAATACTACATACACATAAGCAATTCCAAACAAGTTTTCAACCATATGCTATGTATGGACAACCATATGCAATGCAATATCGCATGAAGTCTTCTAGTAACTAGCTTGCGCCCCTAACCACCTTGACTTTAGGTTGGGGATTTGCATCACTACCATCAGTGCTCAGGTCTCACAAACCCATTATTTTAATCTTATCTCTTCATTAGAATTGGTCTTTTAAATTTAATCCTATAAGTTTCAAGTGTAATTTAGTACACCAAGCATAATGTAATACACAATATTATATATATATATGTATACACACACACACACACACACACACACACAAATAAATAAATAATATAAGGGCTAAGGCAATTTCACAATTTCAAATAAAAGGTGGGGGGAATTTCATGTTGTTCTAGTGGGACTATGTATATGAAAATGACCTAGGGTTCCTTTCTTTTTTGCACATGTTCATAATAGCCGTTTAAAGACACAAAAAGAGAGAAAGGGAGAGAGAACCTCTTCAAGAAAACGTAGAGCAATCTGAGGAGGTAGCATAGTTAATAAAAAAGATACGGTTTTTTATCATTCAATATGTATTTTATTAAGAGGAGACTCATTCATGAAATCCGTTTGGTGGTTCATAGACATCAAAATCGAGGACAAATTGAATAAACATGAGAGTGATGGGATTGGGAGTTTCAAGATAAATTTAAATCAGGTAAGAGATTCTAATTTGTGTTTTTGAGATTTAATTAAGCTTAAGATTAAAAAATTAGGAGATTGGACAAATCAAGGATAGAAAGATTAGGGTTCGTGGGATTGGCTAAGATATACACAGCCTCTTAACACGGTCGTGTTATGACCATGTTGAATGTAATAGTATACAAAGAGATATACAGTCCCCAACACGGTTGTGTTACGACTGTGTTGAATTTAAAAGTGTCATAAGAGATATACAACCATGCAAAATAGTCTTGTTGCCCTCGTGTTAAAATAAGAAGAACACGATGATGGGAATCTACCCTGCAGTTCTAGCAATGGGAGAACCTGACTTGGATGTATGAGCCCGAATATCTACATATGGCCATTTTTATCTAATAATGTTTGATTTTGCACTTTAGCAGGTACATTGATCAATTTTACAAGATGGCCAAATAACATGCACTAATAATTAACTTGCGGGACATTTTTGGAGTCACATCCAATGGTTCACAAATTGTTCAATTGAAGTGAAGAAACGGCCACTTGAAGACCATCTTTTGCACTAGTAAATTTCATTTTTGAACCAGCCACTTAATGGCATATTTGTAATTTTTTGAACATTTTTATCCTAATTGAAGCAAGTATAAATACTTGCTAACTAAGGTTTTTAGGGAGTTTTTGATCAATTTGAAAAACAAACACTTTTATGCCATGTGAGAGAGTCCCTCTTGCTAGCATCCACTCTTATCAATTTCTTGGAAATTGTGGCAAGTTTGGCTTAGAATTTCTTGTGAGTAATATCAAGATCTTCTGAGTTGCATCCTTTTATTGCTAGTGTATAATATTTAGTGATAATTGGTTGATTTTCATACTTGTTTTTTCATGCCAAATTAGGGTTCATATTGCTAGGATTACAAACCAATTTTAGAGATTGGAATTGCTTTTTATATGTAATTGATTGGTATTAGAATTCCTTTATAATACATCTAATTTGGGTTCACGCTATTAAGATTGTATTCATGCCAATTTGGGGATTTTGTCTTGTTGAATTCTCCAATTGGATTATATTCATGTGCTTGAATTATTAAGGCACATCATATTTTGGTATCAGAGCATAGGTTTTGATGAAGGGATTTGTGTGATCATCATTTGACAATTAGGGCTCTTGAAGTTGATTCTTGATCTGAAATTGTTGAAGTGAATTATAGTAGTGTTTGTGGATTTTATTTCATTCTTGTTGTTGTTGATTGAAGTAGACGTAGAATACTTGTGGTAGCATTGTCTTCCTTAAATTTGTCGTGTGTAAGGAGGAGTGATCCTTTGTGATCATTTGGAAAATTGGAAATTTGAAACAAAGAAGAGTGCATTGTGTGTTGGTAATTTTGGGAATAGTAGTGTCATTTACAAATTCCAGATTTGCATTGTGTGGAGATAAGGAAGTTATTTGAAAATTCAAACTCATCTTTTAAGTTTGGAAGAAAGTCATTAAGTAGCATTGATTGATTGTTATTTGAATTTAAATTGTTCTTACCATTCGTGGAGAAGGTTGCATTAAGAGTGTATTTTTGAATTGTTGCCGTAAAGTGGTGTTGTTGTTTGAAGGAAGTGCACCGTGATTGTGTTGTGTATGTGCAGCGGTGTGAGTGTGTAGTGAAGGGAATTGCAACTTGTTGTAAGTTTTTGTTGTGATGAAGTGTTGCATGTGAAGTGGTGTTGAGGTTTGAAGGGGAGTTGCAACGTATTTGTGTTATGTGTGTGGCAATGTGAGTGTGTTGCAGAGAGTGTTGTAAATTGTTGTGGAGTTGTGTTGTGTAAAGAAGGTACTACACGTGGAAGTAAGAGTGTATATGTGCCATGATTAGAAAGGGAAATTTAGTGGTAAAATTTGAATTTCAAAACAATCATTAAAGTGTGGAAGTTATTAAGTATTGATACTTAAACATTTGTTTTGTTGAATTTATAGCTTACTACTTGGAAGTGTTTAATTATTACTTTAATTTATTGTTGCCATAATTGAAGTGTGGGAAGAGTGTGTTGCATTGGTTGCTTAATTGCACCGTAGGTGTACAAGTGTGTATGTGTTGCCGTGGTGTGTGAAGTTAAATAGAGTTGTGTTTATTTTGTAGGTGATTTGATTGTTGTGGTCGGTGAAGTGTTGTTGTAGTGAAGAGAGTGTACTACATTATTTTAGATTATATTTGTACTTGGAGAAATCAAATCCACAACTATGTTGAATGATAGTAGGAATGGGGGCATTAGCAATGAAGCCAATAGCCAGGTTAGTGGAGGACAAGGTCATCATATTGCAAGTAGGAGAACTTTAGAGGAACAGATCTAAGACCTAGCCACTATTGTTGCTATACTAGCAACAAGGATTGATAGGATGACAATACCATAATCACCAGTGGCAAATCCTCAGGCACCACCACCTAGAGTAGCTCCTTGATAAGATCACACTATACTTATATTTTCTTTTGGGATTTATATTAAATTTATTTCAATATTATAAGAAAATCTAAAGAATTGGTACTTAATGAAGTTTATTGTAAAAATTCAAGTTTTAAGGACCTAAAAGTAAAATACAAGTTAATTGGATGAGTTTTTCACAAAATTGAAGAAGCAGGTGAAGAATTGCATTGAAGGCCACCAGCCTTGAGCCGACCTTGACTATTTATGGGATGTTTATGCGAAAATCTCTCCAAAACCTTATCTTGATTGATTTGCTGACTCAATTCCTCATCAAATTAGTCTTATCCTCCTCCTCTTTGGATTTATAAATAAACCTCTTAAGTAAACCTATTTTATTCATTCTTGTTTCTAGGATTTTATCTTCTCTTTAATTCTTTTTCATTTCATGTTATTCCAAATTTTAGTTTGAAGAAAGAATGTTACCTTGCTGAAGTTTGCTTTTAATTGAAGAATTCTAGGAATCATTTTGGAAGATTGAAGTTCTATAAACTCTTGAAGATTATAGCAATTGTTTCATTTATTTTATTTTCTTTTATGCAATTTATCAGTTTATATTTATTATTCAATATGAATTCCATTGCACCTATTCATTTAAATTGTTTTTATGCAATCCACACCATAATGTTCTAAATCATCTTTGTGGGAAACATGATGAAGCCATAATTCAACTAAAATGATCATTGTATTCATGTTATAGGACATATAGATATGTGAAATTTTCATATGAGAAATTCTACTATGAATTGTATTTTATAATTGAAATCAATGCATAGAAATTTAAATAATTCGAAAGAGAAATTTTGGGATTTATTAGGAATTCTCAAGTAAGATTTAATAATTTATGCGGAAGTGGCGTTATTGAATTTTATTAGAAATTGACCTAAGTGTTTCATGCAATATTTTTTATTTAATTTTTCACTAAGGGATTAGGAGAAATTATTTTAAAGATATTAGGCAATCATATAATTAGGAAATTGATGATCATAAATTAGAATCCTCCATTGATTTTATTTAGCGGGAGCTATTAAATTAAATTGGGGTTTTGATACTTTAAAACTTGAAAAGGGATTAAGGTTTTGTTAAATTTCTTATGAAAATTCTATATAGCTATAAGTTATTATAACATGAAGGCAAGATGATTAGTAAAAATTAGGGTGGATTCTATTTTCCCACCATCCATTCATCCTTTTTCAACACAATTCTCTTTTTACACATTTAGTATAATTCATTCACATTTTATTCTCATCAAATAGCATTGCCTAAATAATAGTAGAAATTGATATAGGTCTATTACTTAATCAATCTTTATAGTTCGACACTCTTCTCTCACTATATTGCTTGATTCGATTCGGTACAGTTGTCGGTATTTATTCACACTTATTTTATATCTCTTTTTGTGTGGATCGAGTTTTTGGTGTCGTTATCGGGGATTGATTAATATTAGACCATCTTTAGATTCTATTGTTAATTTAGGCGCAATTGTTTTTTTTTTTCTTTTTGTTTTTATCATTGTGTGATTGTTTCCCATTCTCTTTGAAGTTTTTTTTTTATGCGCAAGAGTAGAAGTGTTGAAATTCTACCAATTAATCTTGAGATAGAATGCACCTTGCGAAAACTTAGAAGAGAGCAAAGAAGAAGGAAAGAAGTTGACATGGCAGATGATAACAACAATCGGATTCACGGTGCTATTAGAGCACTTCGGGAATATACGGTACTTGTTATTTTAGGTCCTGCTATCAGAAGACCTACGATCCAGGCTAACAATTTTGAGTTAAAACCAACACTCGTTCAAATGGTTCAATCAAATCAATTTGGAGGATATCCAAATGGGAGTCCTGATGAGCATATTGCAGTATTTCTTCAATATTGTAATACAGTGAAAATGAATAATGTATTCGATGATGTAATTAGGTTACAACTTTTTCTGTTTTCACTTAGAGATAAAGCTGAGGCTTGGTATAATTCACTGCTACAGGACTCTGTAACCACTTGGGTTGATCTCTCATCTAAAGTTTTAAGGAGATTTTTTCCACCAGCTAGAACTGCTAGGTTAAGGAATGATATCACAAACTTCACTAAGTTTAGTGGCGAATCACTGTATGAAGCATGGGAAAGATTCAAGGAGGCAGTTAGAAAATGCCCCCATCATGGATTAACAGATAATCTCCTTATTGAGATTTTCTATCTCAGTTTAGATGAGACATTGAGGTCTCTGGTAAATGCTGCTTCTGGTGGTGCACTAATGGGTAAGACGTATGATGAGGTTAGTGCTTTGATTGATGAAATGGCCTCTAGTGCACATAATTGGCAACATGAAAGAGGTAAGTCTATAGCAGCATCTGTCAATGACATGGACACCTTAACAACTCTGATTTCAGCTCTCACAGCCCAAGTAAGTAAACTCACCTTTGCATCTTCTTTTAATGTTAATCAAATTTCTTGTTGTGAGTTATGTTCAGGACCACACTCAACTCTTGAGTGCCCATCTGGAAACTTTTCCTCCTCATCCCATGGAGAGCAAGTAAATTTTGTCAACAATTTCCAAAGAGGTAATCAAGGACCTTATTCAAACACCTACAATCTAGGGTGGCGTAACCATTCAAATTTCTCAGGGAGAAATGATAACAACGCACTTAAACCACCTGGATTTCAAAAGCAAGGTCCTAATCATAATATCCCCCATCAACTATATTCTAATCATAATACCTCTTCTCAGCAAAGTCAGTCTAAAATGGAAAAACTCATGATAAGTTATATGCAAAAGACTGACACAATGTTGCAGAATCAACAAGCTACCATTAGGAATCTTAAGAATCAGCTTAGTCAGATGTCTCAACGGTTGAGTAATAGACCATCTGGGTCTTTACCTAGCAATACTAAGCAGAATCCTAAGGGTGTAAATGCTATTATGCTAAGAAGTGGTAAGGAATTAGTTGATAAGAAACTTGAGAAAAAAGAGGTTAACCTAAAGAAAGATGAAGGGAAAAAAAAAAAGGAAGAGGAACTAAAGCAAAATTCACCAAAGGTGAAATCATATGCTCCTCCTATTCCTTTCCCAGGAAGGCTGAAGCAACAACAATTGGATTCACAATTTGCTAAATTTTTAGAAGTCTTTAAAAAATTGCAAATTAACATTCCTTTTGTAGAGACACTTCAACAAATGCCTTCATATGCTATATTCATGAAGGATTTGCTCACCAAGAAGAGAAAGATAGATGGGAATGAACCTATAATGCTTACAGGAGAATGTTCTATGATCCTATAGAAGAATTTATCCAATTTACCAAGAAAACAAAGAGATCAAGGAAGTTTTACTGTTCCTTGCACTATTGGTAATTTTCTTTTGATAAAGTCCTTATAGATTCTGGTGCAAGTATAAACTTAATGCCTCTATCCATTTTTAGAAAACTAGGACTTGGAGAATGTAAAGAGAGGCATGTCACCCTACAACTTGCTGATAGAAGTGTCAAGTACCCAAAGGGTATAGTGGAGAATGTCCTAGTAAAAGTGGAAAAATTCATCTTTCTAGTTGACTTTATAGTCTTAGAAATGGAAGAAGATAGAGAGGTACCCATGATCTTAGGAAAACCATTCCTTGTAACAAGTAAGGCATTGATAGATGTGGAACAAGGTAAGCTGACCTTGAGAGTTATGGATGAAGAAGTTACTTTTAATGTTTATGAGACCATTAGGAAATTTGATGATTGTAAGTCTTGTTACACCATTGATGTTATTGATGAAGTTTCTTGTGAGAATATTGAAGAGAATGTAGGTATGGAGACAATAGAATCAGTTCTCAAGGATATAGATGAATGGAGTGATGATGAAGAACCAATTGAAGAATGTGTGGAAGAAGCATTAGAAGTTCCAGCTCACTACTATAAGGAGCTAAGAACAAGTGAGAAGAAGCTAGTCCCATCATTGACACAACCCCCGGTGCTTGAGCTTAAACCATTACCTAGTCATTTAAAATATGCATATCTTGGAACAGATGATGCTTTGCCAGTAATCATTTCTTCTTCTTTGACAGGTGATCAAGAGCAACAACTTTTGGATGTTTTAAGAGAGCATAAGAAAGCCATTGGTTGGACCATTGCTGATATTAAGGGAATTAGCCCTTCATTTTGTACTTATAGGATATTTCTTGAGGCTGAGTGCAAACCTAAAGTACAACCACAAAGAAGACTTAACCCAACTCTTAAGGAAGTTGTAAAAAAAGAAGTTCTTAAATTGTTAGATGCTGGCATTATTTTTCCAATTTCCTACAGTAAATGAGTTAGTCCTGTTCAAGTTGTACCAAAAAAAGGTGGTATAACTGTAGTAAAAATGAGGTTAATGAATTAATTCCCACTCACACTGTAACTGGCTAGAGAGTCTGTATAGACTATAGGAAATTGAATGATGCTACCCGCAAAGATCATTCCCCCCTCCCTTTCATAGATCAGATATTAGAAAAACTTGCAGGGCATGATTATTATTGCTTTTTAGATGGTTACTCTGGTTACAATCAAATCCATATAGCACCTAAGGACCAAGAGAAAACCACCTTTATTGATCCTTATGGCACATTTGCCTTTAGGAGAATGCTTTTTGGTCTTTGTAATGCACCCGCTACATTTCAAAGATGCATTATGTCCATATTCTCTGACATGTTAGGAAATTTTATTGAAATATTCATGGATGATTTTTCTGTTTTTGGGAAGTCATTCGAAACATGTCTGACAAATTTAGGATGTGTGCTTAAGAGATGCAAGGAAACTAATTTGCTTCTTAATTGGGAAAAATGTCATTTCATGGTAAGAGAGGGAATAGTCTTAGGGCATAAAGTGTCTAAGCAGCAAATTGAGGTTGACAGGGCAAAAGTAGAGGTGATAGAGAAGCTACCACCACCTACTATAGTGAAAGGAATCAGAAGCTTCTTGGGACATGCTGGCTTTTATAGGAGCTTTATCAGACTTTTCTAAAATTTCAAGACCTCTTTGTAATTTATTAGAAAAAGATTCTGCCTTTGTCTTTGATGACAATTGTTTGCGGGCATTCAATCTATTGAAGGAGAAGCTCACTACTGCACTAGTGATTGTTGCACCTGATTGGGAGCTTCCATTTGAGTTGATGTGCGATGCTAGCAACTATGCTGTAGGAGATGCACTTAGGCAAAGGAAAGATAAGTCATTTCATGTAATATACTATGCAAGTAGAACCTTAAATGAGGCCGAAAGGAATTATGCCACAACTGAAAAAGAACTTTTAGCAGTCATATTTGCATGCGATAAATTTTGGCCTTATCTGATAGGTTCTAAAATTATAGTATATACTGACTATGCTGCCCTTAAGTATTTATTTGCTAAAAATGATGCTAAACCTCAGTTAATTCGATGGATTCTACTACTGTAAGAATTTAACCTGGAAATTAAAGATAAGAAGGGAACTGAAAATGTGGTGGCTGATCATTTATCCCATTTGGAATCTAATTGTTTTGATTCACCTATTAATGAAAAGTTCCTTGATGAACAATTGCATGCAGTAGAAGTCAAAGGATTACCTTGGTATGCTGATATCGTTAATTATTTGGTTAGCAAAATCACTCCATATGGCCTATCTTACCAATAGAAAAAGAAATTCTTACATGATGTGAAGTTTTATTTTTGGGATGAACCATATCTCTTTAAAAATTGTGTTGACCAAATAATTAGATGGTGCATGCCTGAAAGTCAATAGCTTAGCATTATACAACATTGTCATTCTAAGGAGGCAAGAGGTCACTTTGGTGTAGAAAGAACGGCAACTAAAATTTTATCATGTGGATTTTATTGGCCCAGGTTGTTTAGTGATTGTAGGAACTATATCATGTCTTGTGCTCAATGTCAAAGGACTGGTAACATTTCTAGAAGACACGAATTCCCACAAAACAATATACTTGTAATTGAACTTTTTGATGTTTGGGGAATCGACTTTATGGGTCCTTTTCCATCATCTTTTTCAAGCAAATACATTCTTTTAGCTGTTGATTATGTTTCAAAATGGGTAGAGGCAGTTGCTCTACAAACTAATGACAACAGGGTTGTTATTAAATTTTTTAAAAAGAATATATTTTCAAGATTTGGGGTACCTAAAGCTATAATAAGTGATGGGGAAACACATTTTTGTAACAGGCAATTTGAGAAATTGTTATTAAAATATGGAGTTACTCACAAAATTGCCACCCCTTATCATCCACAAACATGTGGACAGGTTGAGGTATCTAATAGGGAAATTAAGCAAATTCTAGAGAAGACTGTCAATGCATCCAGGAAAGATTGGTCTTTAAAAATCGATGATGCATTATGGGCTTATAGAATAGCGTTTAAAACCCCTATAGGAATGTACCCCTACAAGATTATTTTTGGTAAATCGTGTCACTTACCAGTAGAACTCGAGCACAAGGCATACTGGGCTATTAAATACCTTAACCTTGATGAGGAAGCTGTAGGTAAAAAAAGATTGCTTCAACTAAATCAGATGGCTGAAATGAGAGAAGAAGCATATGAAAATGCCAAAATTTATAAAGAACGAACAAAGCGATGGCATGATAAGAACATTGTGAGACGAGAATTCTTCCCTGGTCAGAAGGTCTTACTATACAACTTTCGCTTGAAGCTGTTTCCAGGTAAGTTGAAGTCATGATGGTCTGGACCCTTTGAAATTGTTAATGTGTTTCCTTATGGTGCAGTCGAGTTGAAGGAAGAAGACAACCGTACTTTCAAAGTAAACAATTATCTTCTCAAACATTACTATGAAGGGGAAAATGTTGATAGAGATGCCACAGCTGTGGATTTAGGAAATTGAGGACATGAACTGGAAAAGTCGGGCTAGCGACTATAAACTAAGTACTTCATGGGAGGTAGCCCATGCTCAATATTTGTATACACTAGTGTTTTATTTCCGATGATATTTACAAAAAAAAAAAAAAAAAGAATTCGAATTCAAGGCCAGCAGTGTACAGGTACAGGGTGCCTGCCTTTATTGGTTTTTAGACGTTGGCGGGCCCTTCTCTCTCTCATTTGCTCACTTATTTCTCTCTCTTACTCACTTATTTTCTCACGATTGTGAGGTAGCTAATCTTATGAGCAAGCAGATTGAGGATACAAGGACACAATTCATTTTGTGTGGTGGATATATAACTGCCTTATTGAAAGAGATTGGGGACTTGCCAAGGTAACCTATAGGCCTAATCTTCCCATTAATGAGGAGGGAATTCATGAGATCCCTTCCACTAATAGACCCTCAGGGATGATAGACATTTCGGAGGAATTTTCTTGCTGATGAAAAACTTGACACTAGGGAAGTACTAGTTTTTCAAATTTTTTGTTTTTTGTTTTTTTTTTTGCATTGACATTCTTTTCCCTAAGTTTGTGCTATTATAGGAACAATGAGGACATTCTCCAATTGAAGTGTGGGAAGGGATTATAAATGTAGAAGTATAATGATTGATTGCATACATCATGAGCTTGCAATTCCCATGCTTTCTTTATGTCCTTAAGTGTTTATCATCAGTAAAATCTTGAAATTGACTTAGATTGGTGCCTTACTCACCAACTGTTATGACTGGTTTACATAGTTAAAATTTAATAGTAAAGTCTCTAGAGAACGGATTTACCCTATGTTTTGAGTCCTTAAGTTGAAAAAACAAGCAGGTTTACTTCATGAAAAAATTAGTTGGGATAAATTTCTCTTGAAATTTCTTTGAGAATACCTTAACACCCAGTGAAAGAGGTGAAGGAAATTTTTTACTTAGTGATCCCTTATAAAAATAGTCTTAACTAATATTCATTCAAAAAAAAAAAGAAAAAAAATGGCAATTAAAGCCTTTACTCTAATGACTCAGGTAAGTAAGTTAAGAGTATCCAATCTTAAATGTTAGTGTGAGGAAGAGTTCGTAGGGGTCCCTTTAAAACCTAGTCACTTGGGTGATGAGCTTAGGATGCGCTGATTCAATGAACTCACAATAACGAGAAAGGCGGAAAGGCAAAACTTTTAGTACCTTAATGAAAGCAAGGTTGACATGGGTGGGCTTTGGTCCCTCTGAAGAGTAAAGGCTAACTCCACTATCAATTAAGGCAAATTAAAAAGAAAATGTTGAATACAAGGCAATAAGTGAAATAAAGACTAAATTGAAGAGGGAGAAATTCTAGGAAAAAATGGATACCATATGCTTTCACTCTTTGTTATCTTGTTTAGAGAAGTAAAATTGAGGGAGATTATACTTGATAATAACCAATGAAGTAAATGAATGTTTTTCCGTATGGACTAAGTATTCTTCTTTTAAAGGAGAATTCAATTGTTAAACACTGGGATTAAAAATCAGTTTTATTTAGATTAACTACTAAATTTCAACTAGATTATTCTAGTTACAAGTTTCAGTATGGTTAGAGCAATGGGCACCAAAAGTTCAATGACAGATTTCTCTTATTCATTTCAATTATTTTGCTTGAGGACAAGCAAAAAGTCAAGTGTAGGGATGTTTATAAGATCACACTATACTTATATTTTCTTTTGGGATTTTTATTAAATTTATTTCAATATTATAAGAAAATATAAAGAATTGGTACTTAATGGCGTTTATTGTGAAAATTCAGGTTTTGAGGACCTAAAAGTAAAATACAAGTTAATTGGAGGAGTTTTTAACAAAATTGAAGAAGCAAGTGAAGAATTGCATTGAAGGCCGCCGGCCTTGACTATTTATGGGATGTCCATGCGAAAATCTCTCCAAAACCTTATCTTGATTGATTTGTTGACTCAATTCCTCATCTGATCAACCTTATCCTCCTCCTCTTTGGATCTATAAATAGACCCCTTGCGTAAACCTATTTTATTCATTCTTGTTTCTAGGATTTTATCTTCTCTTTAATTCTTTTTCATTTCATGTTATTCCAAATTTTAGTTTGAAGAAAGAATGTTACCTTGCTAAAGTTTGCTTTCAATTGAAGAATTCTAGGAATCATTTTTGGAAGACTGAAGTTCTACAAACTCTTGAAGATTATAGCAATTGTTTCATTTATTTTATTTTCTTTTATGCAATTTATCAGTTTATATTTATTATTCAATATGAATTCCATTGCACCTATTCATTTAAATTGTTTTTATACAATCTACACCATAATGTTCTAAATCATCTTTGTGGGAAACATGATGAAGCCATAATTCAACTAAAATGATCATTGTATTCATGTTATAGGACATATAGATATGTGGAATTTTCATATGAGAATTTCTACTATGAATTGTATTTTATAATTGAAATCAATGAATAGAAATTTAAATGACTCGAAAGAGAAATTTAGGTTTTATTAGGAATTCCCAAGTAAGATTTAATAATATATACAGAAGCGGAGTTATTGAATTTTATTAGAAATTGACCTAAATGTTTCATGCAATATTTTTTATTTAATTTTTCACTAAGGGATTAGGAGAAATTATTTTAAAGATATTAGGCAATCATATAATTGAGAAATTTATGATCGTAAATTAGAATCCTCCATTGATTTTATTTAGCGGGAGCTATTAAATTAAATTGGGGTTTTGATACTTTAAAACTTGAAAAAGGATTAAGGTTTTGTCAAATTTCTTGTGAAAATCTATATAGCTACAAGTTATTATAACATGAAGGCAATATGATTAGTAAAAATTAGGGTGGATTCTATTTTCCCACCATCCATTCATCCTTTTTCAACACAATTCTCTTTTTACACATTTAGTATAATTCATTCACATTTTATTCTCATCAAATATCATTACCTAAATAATATTAGAAATTAATATAGGTCTATTACTTAATCAATTTTCATGGTTCGACACTCTTCTCTCACTATATTGCTCGATCTGACACTTGCCGGTATTTATTCACCCTTATTTTTATCTTTTTTTTGCATAGATCACTCCTCAAAACATTCAAAGGGAGGGAGGAGTTGGAGGAGGAAACATGAGAAGGAGAGTAGAAGGTGATCATCATGCCTTTAAGGAGGAGAGAGATGATAACTTTGTGGTCAATCCTTACCTGAACAGGGATTTCAGGCCATTTAGGGGTCTAGAATATGTGAATCTACAGATGCCTTCATTTGATGGCAGGGGTTCAGCAAATGACAACTTGGATTGGGAGGATAAGGTTGGGGGCCTTTGTAAGTGTTATGAGATAAATGATAACACCAGAGTTCATCTTACCGCTATTAAGTTTATAGGTTATGCTACCTTATGGTGGAAGAATTTGGTGATCAACAGGTAAAGGGATGGAGAGGTTGAAATTCACACCTAAAGAGACATGAAAAAGGTTCTAAGGAAAAGGTTCATTCCTAAGCATTATAGGTAAGAACTGTTTATGTGTCTATAAACATTGAGATAGGGAGGCTAAATAGTAGATGACTATGTCCAGGAGTTTGAAACATTAATGATCAGGTGCGGGTCAGTAGAGCCTCCTGAGCAAACCTTAGCACATTTTGTGTTTGGGTTGAAGTACAAGATAACCTATGTTGTTGAGTTACAAAGGTATAGTACACTTGATGAGGCTATATAGTTAGCCTTGAAAGTGGAAAGGTAGAGGCGATCCAATCCATTTAGGATTACTAGTAACAGGCCTAGTAATACTACTAAGCCTATGGGGGCTGATGGTCAGTTGGGTAGACTAAAGGGAGCAGGCAAGCATGCTAGGGCAGTAGATAGAGTTATACCTGGCATAGAAAAGGAGAAAATTATTTTTGGGAGAGGCAAAGAGGTAGTTGGATCTGATGTTAGATAGATAGTACCAAGGTTGACTAGTGGAAGATGCGCCAGATTAAATGCTTCAAATGCATAGGATTTGGACATATGGCTGCATAGTGTCCTAATAAGAGAGTAATGACAGTTATGGAAGGCACTGAAGAAGAAGATGAAGAAGAAGTTGTCAAGCCTACAGGTTTATCCATGGCTTTATAGGAGTACTATGATGATTAAAATGCTGAGACACATGCGGATAAAAAGGGTGAACATTACTTACCTATTAATGTATTGTACAGGGTTTTGACTTTATCTCTAGAGGCTAGGGACATATAGAGGGAGAACCTATTCCACGCACCTTGTTGGATTCGAGGTAACATTTGTGTGCTATTTATTGATAGTGGTAGTTGTACTAATGTTATATTTGCTGTATTAGTAGATAATTTACAACTAGTCACTAGCCTGTATCTTAGCCCTTACAAAATGCATTAGTTTGATGACCGAGGTAGTCTGCATGTTACACAGAGGGCAAAGGTGACAATCAGTGTAGGGGAAAAATACAATGATGAGATTATCTGTGATGTGCTTCTTATGTGCACCTTTCACTTATTGTTAGGTAGACCTTGGTTGTTTGATAGAAAGTTATTACATGATTGGTTCAGAAACACTTACATGTTTCAAAAGGATGGTACACGGATAGTCTTGATGCCTATGTCTCCATTCGAGGTGCGCTCTTTCCAAGAACAAGCTAGAAATACTTCTAGTTCTTCCAAAAGTCTGGCAAATAGGCAAATAAACACATTGTGTTTCAGTCAAAGAGATGACCCCTTAGATTTGAGGGCAAATCTTTCAAAGGCCCAAGGAGATGATGGGAATCTACTATGCGGTTCTAATAGTAAGGGAGCTTGACTTAGATGTATAAGCCCAGACATCCACATATGGCCATTTTTATCTAATAATGTTTGATTTTGCACTTTAGCAAGTACATTGATCGATTTTACAAGATGGCCAAATAACATACACTAAGAATCAACTTGTGAGACATTTTTGGAGTCACATCCAATGGTCCACAAATTATTCAATTGAAGTGAAGAACAAGTCACTCGAAGAACATCTTTTGCACTTATAATTGTCATTTTTGAATTGGCCATTTTTGTTTATTTTGCAACTTGTAATTTGATTTTAGAACCGGCTACTTAATGGCATATTTGTAATTTATTGAGCATTTTTACCCTAATTGGAGTAAGTTTAAATACTTGCTAACTATGGTTTTTAGGGATCTTTTGATCAATTTGGAAAACAAACACTTTTATGCCATGCGAGAGAGTCCCTCTTGCTAGCATCCACTCTTATCAATTTCTTAGAAATTGTGACGAGTTTGGCTTGGAATTTCTTGTGAGTAATATCAAGATCTTCTAAGTTGCATCCTTTTATTGCTAGTGTGTAATATCTAGTGATAACTGGTTGATTTTTCTACTTGTTGTTTCATGCCAAATTAGGGTTCATATTGCTAGGATTACAAACTAGTTTAAAAATTGGAATTGCATTTTATATGTAATTGATTCATATTATAATTCCTTTGTAATACATCTAACTTAGGTTCACACCATTGACATTGTATTCACGCAAATTTGGGGATTTTGTCTTGTTGAATTCTCCAATTGGATTGTGTTCATGTTCTTGAATTATTAAGGCACATCACATGGCCTCCCATCACGGTTGTGCTTCGACCGAGTTAAATCTAAAAGTTATACCGAGAGATACACAACCTACTAATACGGTCGAGACCCATCACGGTTGTGCTTCGACCGAGTTAAATCTAAAAGTTATATCGAGAGATACACAATCTACTAACACGGTCGTGTCTCGACCGTGTTGAATTAAGAGAAACACAGCCTCTCAACATGACCGTGCTCCAATCGTGTTGAAGCCAAATCTTACCGAAAGATACACGACCCCTAACACAGTCATGTACTGGCTGTATTGAGCAACATGACCTTTAACATGGCTGTGTTCAGTGATGAACATTTTCAATATATATCAAATTTATCTTCTTAATTAACCAAGTTCTACTCAACCAAAACAAATTAGTGAAACCTTAAATGACTTAATAGAATGAGAGGAATTAAGGGAGTTATATTATGTTGGATTAGTACTCAGATTAATGTGTTGATTACACAGTTATTGAATTAGCTTAAGTTTGGGATAAGAAGTGCATAAGGCTAGGATTCTAGGTACGTGTTTACTTTGTTTATTGTATGTGATTGTCAGGAAGTTATCTAATGAGTTGTATGTGGAATAATGAAATACCAGGAAATAATGTAAATGATGTGGTATCATGAAGTAATCCAGTGTTATGTAAATGGAATGAGATATGTTGCTTATGCTTGGCTCGGCCTAGGGGCTCACAGTGGCAGATCCTTAAGGGCACCTCAATAATCGGTATGTTGTGTTGTCCCTAGTGGAGTCATGCATCGAAATGATCTGAGGTAGATTAGGGATAGACATGGCCTATAGTGGCAGTTCCCATTAGGGTTAAACAGTGCCCGTAGAGATAGTTCCCATTAGGAAAACTTTTGCGTGTACCAGGGTTATGTGCTCAAAACCAAGTCCAAGCACAATCAAATAAACCAAAGGAACACTTCAAATCTCAAACATAATCGGTTCAATTGGAATCAAGAAATTGTGATGAAATCCAAAGGTCTAATGATGCAATCACAATCCAATAATGATAAACTTCACTAAATAACAATAATTATAAGTGAATTCCACGTGAAATATATGAAGAAGAAAAGAACCAAAACCGTGATTTTATCCTCTTCCAACAAGCACAATTCATGCCACCAATGAAGATGATAATATCAAGTACTAAAGCAATCAATCTTATAATAAGATAATTGATCGCAAATGCAATAAAAAATCTGACCAAGAACTATCTCAATTCATCCCTAGATATTACACACTAGAGAAGAAAAGAAATCACAACAAAATGAAATTGATATTACTCATAATTTCAAAGTGTTGCACTCGCTACAATCTCAACTCTTGGGATTGAAATTGATAAATGTCTAATGACAATTAGGAGAACCCTAATTGTCACACAAAGTGTATCTCAATTCTACAAATTTTGGCCCCTCAAACCTTACTATAAGCAAGTATTTATACTTACCACCCTTAGGGTTAGAAAATGGACAAAAATTACAACTATGCTACTTTTAAGGTAGCCAGTCCTAAATGGAAATTACAATCAAAATGAAAGTATCCCAGAAGAAAATACAACATAAAATAGTCCAAATAACAATTACAAAATAAAATAAAATAGTCTTCATCATGCGAGCTCTTCCATAGGATTTGTCGGCCCAACTCATCACTGGTTCAAGTCAATCCATGGATAACCCACAAGCTGAGTTTGAGTGAGTTTGTCTATCACCCTACAAAGCATGATAAGTATTCCTGTCGGGATATAAAATACATGAATAAGATAAAAGAGGTTAGTAAACGAATAATTCCAGGGTTGATTTGCTCGAAATAGGCCCTCATCGCCAAGATTCGAAATCCTTTGGTTTTTATCCTAATGATAAGTCTTGTCGGATTTTGATTCCTATCATCTCCTCGAGCCTAAAAAAGATTTTTCCTCAAATCTGGCAGATCAAATGCAGTAGAGACTTTGTTTTCTCCTAGCAATCCATCTGAAGAAGTATCTTTGCAGAATCCCAATATCTGAAATACCACAGTAGGTGATTGTTTTCTCTCCCCCATTTCCAGGATATATCTCATCTGCAACATAAATAATGACTCATTATGATGTGCCTAATTCCACTTAGAAGCACAATCAAAAGACTTAAGAAAAAACAATCTCAAGTCAAGATAAAACCGAATCCACAAGGGGCAATTTCACGTGAACCCTAATGAAGATACAAGGAAATCCAAAAGTTCAAAGATACAGTTGTAATACCACAATGATAAGATCTTCTAACAACACTCTAATCTCATATAATCCATGAAGATAATCCACAAATGACAAAGAAAACCTCAATTCCAAGAACTCCTTTCCAATAGTGAAGTACACGTTTTCAAGGGAATTTTTCAATGAAGATTCAAATTCAATTGCAAAGTAACTCAAATAAACACAATAATTCATCAACAATAAGATGTATTTCTGATCAAGAACTATCTCAATTCAACCCTAGATATGACACACTAGAGAAGAAAAGAAATCACAACAAAATGAAATTGACACAACTCACAATTTCAAGGTGTTGCACTCGCCACAATTTCAACTCTTAGGATTGAAATTGATAAGAGTTTAGATGACAATTAGGAACCCTAATTCTCACATGAAAAGAAGTGTTTGTTCTACCAAAATAAGCCTCCTCAAACCCTCTCTTAAGCAAGTATTTATACTTGCTACTCCTAGGGTTAAAAAGTGCTCAAAATTACAAGTTTACCACTTTTAAGGTGGTTAACCTTAAATGAAACTTTCAAGGAAATAAAAGTGTCCCAAAACCAAATGCAACCAAAAATAGTTCATAAAAGAAGAAATATATAAAAGAAATGGTCTTCTAGATGCCGGTCTTCTATAGGATCCATCGCCCAGCTCATCGCTGGTTCAGGTAGGTCCATGGATAACCCACAAGCTGAGTCTGAGGGAGTTTGTCCATTGCCTTATAAAACATGATAAGTGTGCCTGTTGGAAAACACAATACAAGAATAATAGAAAGAGGTTAATATATAAATAATTCCAGGATTGATCTGCTCAAAATGGACCCTCATCGCCAAAATTTGAATTCCTTTAGTTTTTGCACTAATGATAGGTCTTGTCGGATTATGATTCCTATCACATTATCTACTAATGTCTCCCCTGTCTCAACCCATTCCATTGATTTTGTTTCCTCTTTTTCTAACTCATTTGTATGGAACTGCTCCTTATAGCCCTCTAATGGTTGACCCAACTACTCTACCCTCTAAAACCTCTAAGGGTGAACACAACTGCCTCTAAACAGTCTGGCTTTCTAATGATAGACTCATTTGACTCTGACCCTCAGAATCCTCCAATGGTTTACTCAATTGTTCATGAGCCTTTAGTACCTCTGAAGGTGAACACAACTGTCTCTGAACAGTTTGGTTCTCTGGTAGTCTACTCATCTGACTATGATCATCAGGATCCTCTAAAGGTTGGCACATCTGTGTCTGACAAATTTTATGCTCTAAGGGTTGGTTCAACTACTCATGGTCTACTAACGGTCTACTGATTTGTTGTCGAACCCTTTGAACCTCTGAAGGCAACATTGGACTCAGAATAATTCGTTTTCCTTCCTTTTGGAATACATAAGTATTCCTGAAGCCATCATGTAAGACCCTCCTATCATATAACCAAGGCTTGCTAAGCAATATATAGAATGTACACATAGGTAGAATATCACACTCAATCTCATCAAAGTATTTATCCCCTACACTAAATGGTACCCTAGCTCTTTGGGTCACATGCAAACTCCCCTGATCACTAAGCTAATGCAATGTATACGGTTCACGATGTGGAGTAGTAGCAAGTTTTAGTTTTGACACTAACGATGCTGCTACCACATTGGTACAACTACCACCATCAATTATAAGGACACATAAATTTCCTTGTACTCTACAAGAAGTATGAAACAAATTTTCCCTTTGTTCGTTATCCTTAGTAGTAAATGTAGTCAATGTCCGGCACAATACATTAACATAATGAAACAATTCACTAGACATGATTGTGCTCAAATCCAATAATACAATAATTATCTTCACACTTCCAAGGTTCAAATACATAACTAAGCCACAAATGAAGTACACTCAATTACTTTCAAGTAGATAGAATTAAATTCAACAACAAGTGTTTAAGTAACTAGTTCAATTACTTTCACACTTTAATGACTTGTTTGAATTTCAAATTCTACTACTCACTTTCCTTTTTCTTACCTTGACTTCTCACCACTTAAATACACAATTGGAAGTAATTAAACACATACACAACACACCATTCTCCACTACATAACTCCCCTTCTACTCACGGTCCCGATATGTTTTCGCTACTAGCAACAATTATCTTTACAATATATACCAAAACTCATACCAAATGCACACACTCTTCACTAAATTTACAAAAACATAACTCCACATACACTCCTCTTCAAGCTACGGTGCACTTTCCCCACTTCAAATATCAAACCGTAACTTCAACAACAAAGGCAACTCAAATTTCAAATTCAAAATGAGTTCAATAATTGCAATATTCCATAAATGGTAAGAGGCTTTTTCAAATTCAAAAGATAAACAATTAAATATGACTTAATGTGTATTTGAGATTTTAAATTGACCTCTTAATGTACACTTTCAATTCTGATTTGAAATCTAAAAATAATAATTATAATTCCTCCACTTTCCGAAAATGCACACACTACACAATTTCACTTCACAATTGAAACACCACTCTTCCCCTTTACAATTTGTTATCTATGCACTGCACTCTCACACTTTAGCTTCAACGTGCAGCACCTAATTCCCCACAACTTCCACAAAATCACAAATGGCAATTCCCTCACTCAACACAAAAACACAACACCAACAATTCAATACTCCTTTTTACACCACAATTCATATACATACAACCATGGTGCAACAACCTCCACAATTTTTTTATTTCTTTTTTTTTTGTAAGCACAACTCTACACACAATACTTCAAAGTATACAGTTCCTTGCCACTATACAACTCTAAAGCAATCCGCAACTCATACATAAAAATGGCAACAATTCAAATTTGAAAATTGGACCACTTCATAAATTGCAACTCTTCCACAATTGGTAAAAAATGATTTTCAAATTCAAACAAACACACATTAACTCCTTCAATCATAATGTTTGTTTTGAAAATCAAATAATTTCCAAATCCTCCACACTATTCAAATCTGGAAATTACAAATGCTCTCCCCAATTCCGAATTCAAACAATGTAAGAATCACAATTCTCTTCCTACACAATTGTATTTCCGAAATTGTATTCACAAGTGCACTATCTTTCCCCTTTCCTTCACAGTGAATTCCATAACAAAGAGGCTTCAGTAAGTACTCAAAAATCACTTAACAAGCAGCAACTTCAACTTCCCAAACAAGACAATCACGCCACTTCAAGCAATCACATAAACAATTCAATTTTCCACTTTCAATTTCGGAATCAAAATGTAAACTCAAGAACCCTAAATTTCCAAAATTCAATTTGCAAATCCCTCCTCTTAAACGTCAAGCTCTGATACCAAAAGATGATGAGCTCAAAACCAATCCTAAGCACAATCAAATAAACCAAACGAACACTTCAAATCTCAAACATAACCGGTTCAATTAGAATCAAGAAATTGCGTGAACCCTATTGAAATTTTGATGAAATCCAAAGGTCCAATGATGCAATCACAATCCAATAATGATAAACTTCACTAAATAACAACAATTATAAGTGAATTCCACGTGAAATATATGAAGAAATAAAGAACCAAAACCATGATTTTATCCTCTTCCAACAAGCACAATTCATGCCACCAATGAAGATAATAATATCAAGTACTAAAGCAATCAATCTTATAATAAGATAATTGATTGCAAATTCAATCAAAAATCTAACCAAGAACTATCTCAATTCACCCCTAGATATTACACATTAGAGAAGAAAAGAAATCACAACAAAATGAAATTGATATTACTCACAATTTCAAAGTGTTGCACTCGCCACAATCTCAACTCTTGGGATTGAAATTGATAAGAGTCTAATGACAATTAGGAGAACCCTAATCCTTAGGCAAAGTGTATCTCAATTCTGCAAGTTTTGGCCCCTCAAACTCTACTATAAGCAAGTATTTATACTTGCCACCCTTAGGGTTAGAAAATGGGCAAAAATTACAACTATGCCACTTTTAAGGTAGCCAGTCCTAAATGGAAATTACAATCAAAATGAAAGTGTCCCAAAAGAAAATACAACATAAAATAGTCCAAATAACAATTACAAAACAAAAGAAAATAGTTTTCATCATGCGAGCTCTTCCATAGGATTCGTCGGCCCAACTCATCGCTGGTTCAGGTTGGTCTATGGATAACCCATAAGATGAGTTTGAGTGAATTTGTCCATCGCCCTGTAAAGCATGATAAGTATTCCTGTTGGAATATAAAATACATGAATAAGATAAAAGAAGTTAGTAAACGAATAATTATAGGGTCAATTTGCTTAAAATAGGCCTTCATCTTCAAGATTCGAAATCCTCTGGTTCTTGCCCTAATGATAAGTCTTGTCGGATTTTGATTCCTATCATGGGGTCATGAGTACCCCTATGTGTGATAATTCCTTTGGTATTGATGTGTGAATAGAATTGTGAATGAGTTGTGGAAAATGTTGCATATATGCACGTGATATTAATGTGGTGTGTCATGCGGATGTAGGTGTGGTACTCATGTACTAAGCTTAGGCTCAACCCCCTTCCTATATTTTTTTTAGCTACAGGAAAAAATGATGAACAAGTAGAGCATGATGAGAACAAAAACTTGGTGGGACATTACATGGATGAGATGGGAAGAGAACACTATTACTATGTGATGAGATCCATGATGAGAGCCAAGCCGGAATAAGAAATGTGGATCCTCTTGAAGTGCCGCCTGGACCGATCACAAGAAGTCGAGCGAAACGACTCAAGGAAGCACTTAACAGGTTGATAAAGGATGTCCATGAAGCCGGAAAGGATTGGAGCAATCATGAAGTTGGAAAGGATTGGAACAACCATGGGAAGACCCTTGCTCTTGTACAAGTCACACCGGACACGGGATGAAGAGGGCGTGTATTTTTAAGGCACGGCCGTGTAGGAATCTCAAGATTGTACAGAATCATACACGGCCAGACACACGGCTAAAAGGCACGGCCATGTAAGGAGACAAGAATTTCCACAGAATCATACACGGCCAAAGTACACGGCTGTGTATCCTACGCCAGTCATCATGTCTTGTTTGTTATTTTTACGCATTTATTGATGTGACGTTGTTTTGGACTTGTATTTTCACGAATTGTAACCCTAGTATAAAGCTCCTAGGGTTTAGAATAGAGTGATAACATACATCTTAGAACATTGAAAACACTTTTGAGAGGCTCCTCTCTTGGTTCAAGAACTAACTCAAACTTATTGGATTAATTTCCGTGGCGTTCATCCCGACTTATCAATCGGTCTTTCATCCCGATTGTGGTGTCTTCATATTATACCAAGGTTCTTGTCTCGCTTATAGACAACGGGTCGCGGTTTCCACTTGGGGGTGTTTGGGCGTCTTAGGTAACAAATTCGAAACGTATTGGTATTGGGTTTCATCACAGGTTGGCATAGTTCGTATCAGTTTGGTATCAGAGCATACCAAGCGCGTATCAGTTTGGCATTAGAGCTTAGGTTTGTCAAAACATCAGTTTGGTTTGAGGAAGGTAACATCAAAACCCTAACTCCAATCGTTCATATCTATTGTTAGCATTCAATTTCGTAGTATTAATTGTCTATTGATAGTGTAGTATCTACTAGTCGATTATTACAAAAAAAAATGGAAAAGAAAAGAGAAACGTGATCAAGAGCAACAATAAAGACAAAAAAAAAATCGGATAGTAGAAAAAAAGAGGAAAATTTACGAACCCTAGAGTTGTTTTAAATTTTACGGAAGGGAATTGGTGTAGTTCGGGTTAGTTCCAAGAGAATTGAGAAGAGGAATTAGCGAGTTGATATCATCATTGTTTGTGGGAATACACGAGTGACTGTGTGATATCATCATTTGAGCGAAACACGTAAGGGAGTGTATTGTGAGATTTAATCTTATATATATTTGTGTTAGTACTAATCTTTTCTGCAGGAACAATGTCAAGGCAACAATCTTCTGAAGGTGAGAGGGGAAGGTTTGATGCTAGGCTAGTAATTGAGGCGTTGAGGGGTGAAATGAAGAGAATGTTTCAAGAGGGAATGGAACAAATTCATGAGACGGTAGAGTAAAGACTAGAGTAATCCACAAATGTATTCCAAGAGCGTAAGAGGGAGAGTCATTCTTGGAGAGTACCGAAGGGTGGAGATGAATTGTCAGATGATGACTTTGATGAGCCTTCTGTTGGGAGTTATAGAGGTTATAATGGTCAAAATAGAGGAACTAGGGATTGGGAAGATAGAGAAGATAGGAATAGAGAGGATGATCAATTGAGTAGCATAAAGATGAAGATTCCTCCTTTCCAAGGGAAGAATGATCCCGAGGCGTACTTAGAGTGGGAGAAGAAGGTGGAGATGGTGTTTGATTGTCATAACTATAGTGGGAGAAAGAAAGTAAAACTTGCTGCCATTGAATTTTTGGATTATGCCATAGTGTGGTGGGATCAACTAATGTTGAATAGAAGAAAGAATGGCGAACCACCTGTTAAGTCGTGGGAAGAGATGAAGAGAGTGATGAAGAAGCGGTTTATGCCTACGTATTACTATCGTGAATTGCACAACAAGTTGCAAACTCTGAGGCAGGGAAGCCGAAATGTGGATGAATATTTCAAGGAGATGAAAGTCACTATGATTAGGGCGAATGTAGAGGAGGATAGAGAGGCTACCATGGCTAGGTTTCTTGCTAGGTTGAATAGAGAAATTCAAAATGTTGTTGAATTGCAGCATTATGTAGAATTGGAGGATATGGTCCATATGGCTATAAAGGTTGAGAACCAGTATAAGAGGAAAGGTAGTAGTAATGCACGGTTTCAACAGGGTACTGGTTCATCCACCTGGAAAACTAACCAATGGAAGAAGGAAGAAAAGCCTTTACCCCCTAAACCAAAAGGAGAGTAGAGGCAAGCGAGTTCTACTCCTGGTAATCAAGGTAACCCTGATTCTTCTACTTCTAGAAATCGTGACATTAGATGTTTTAAATGCCAAGGTAGAGGCCATATTGCTAGTCAATGTCCGAATAGGCGTGTTATGATTTTGCGTGATGATGGTGAGTATGAGACTGAGGGGGATAGTGAAGAAGAGGATATGCCTCCATTAGAGGATGCTAGTGATGATGAGGAGCCTGCAATAGGGAGGTTAGTGGCAGTAGTGAAGCGAGCCTTGAATGTGCAGGTGAAGGAAGAAGAGGAGGTGCAAAGGGAGAATATATTCCATACTAGATGTTATTTAGGAGATCATATTTGTAGCTTGATTATTGATGGAGGAAGTTGCACCAATGTAGTGAGTAATTTTATTGTTGAGAGGCTGGGGCTCAAAACTGTTAGACACCCTAGTCCATATAAGTTGCAGTGGTTGAATGATAGTGGTGAGACTAAGGTGAGTAAGCAAACCTTGATTCATTTTCGCATTGGTAGGTATGAGGATGAGGTGTTATGCGATGTAGTGCCAATGCAAGCATATCATGTGTTGTTGAGTAGGCCATGTCAATTTGATAGGAAGGTTGTTCATGATGGACTTTCTAACAAGTATACGCTTGTTCACCAAGGGAAAAGCTTTAATCTTAGACCCTTAACACCTAAACAGGTGTATGAGGATCAGTTGCAACTACAACAGTCGTTTGCAAAACATAAGGTGAGTGAAAAGCAGAGGGAGAGTGAGAGACCAAAAGACAATGAGAAAGAAAAGGAATACTGATGGGTGTCGAATCCAACAAAAATAAAACCTACTCCTAGACAATTATATGATTTGTATATAGTGGTGAGTAGGGTCGAATCCATAGAGATTGGTTAAATTTATTTCTATTCAAAGAGAATAAAAGGGAAAAAGGAAAATGGGGGGTTTTGTTTGTGAATCAAATAAAGTTAAAACAAGATAAGAAAATTGAATATTGATAAAAAGCCTAGACAAAGGAATCAAGATAGTTTAATTCTAGGAATTGATCATCGATGCAAATGTTTTCTATTCTAATTCCTAAATAAACTGGTTATGGTTATTAACAAGCTCTAACAACCTATCTCTCCGTACTTCCTCGATAATCAAGAGAAGCTCTTTGATTATTTCTCTTATTGATTAGACAACCCTAGACAAGCGCTTAGGATTTAATCTACCAATAGCATTAAAAACTCGAGAGACCACCAATTCATGCCAGTAGATTATAAGATAACCTATTTAGACATGATCACACACCTCCATAACATGAATTCGATCATCTCTTTTATAACCAAACATGTTATTGCGTCACTAAGACTAGAACAATCAAACAATTACGGATTTGACGTGCTAGTTGACAATATATTAACTTGCTAATTGAGTAGAAGAGCTCTATTCATACCAATCAACAAATATAATAATGACAAAACGAGCAGAAGATATATGAATACCCGAGAACAAAGAATAGAACAAATACAAGTCAATTAGACCTCACAATTCGTGGAGAATTAAACATCTATAACCCTTTGGCTAGAAAAGTAGCTTAGCTACACATGTTCATCAATAAAACGAAAGATAAAAATAAAAACATAACAAGCCTCTGTTTTCGGCTGCCTGCTCTGCCTCTGCGTTTCCTTCTTGTCTCCAAGGTGATCCAAGATTCAAATATTGCCTCTAACCCTCTAGGGTTGGCTCTATTTATATTATTAAAGGGATAGCATGTGATCTTTTGCGAGCAAGATACGAAAATGTCTTTCCTTTTCCAAGTAGATTTCGAGAAGTGAATATTCGTCTGCCTGGCACGCCATACCATACGGCCGTGGGTCAAGCCGTGCCATCCTCTGTGCATATTTCACGTATCATCTTCCGTGTCCAGTGTATACCACGACTCCACCCACGGCTAGATTTCCAACCGTGCCTTCTTTTGTGCATAATCAATAAGTCTTCATCCGTGCCCAATGTGTACCACGGTTATACCCACGACCAGATTGCAAGCCGTGCCATCCTCTGGTTGATGTTCCACAATTTCTTCTCCTTGGCACGTCTAGCTTCCACCACGGCTCCAAGCACGGTTTCTCCCACGGCTTCCACCACGGCCGTGCCCTAAGCCGTGTCTCTCTCTGTTCAAAGTCCACATTTCCGCCTTCTTGTCCAGTGTGTAACACGGTTTGAACCTTGGCCGTGCCTCAAACTGTGCTTCCTCCGGTGGTGTAATTCCTTATCTTGATCCAAGTTGTAGATGACTTCTCTAAAATACTTGAATTAGCATCCTTGACTCCATTTAACCTGATTTATCATGATGATAGAATTAAAGTACCATTTCCTTATGATTTCTATAAAATCAATAATAATTTAACACAATTTATACTATAAAGATTGAGTATAAAATGGCTCTATCAAATTCCCCCACACTTAAACTCTTGCTTGTCCTCAAGCAATTGCATCAAATCAATTGAGAAATCTGTCATAGATTATACAAACTTTCTTTTCATCATTCCAAGCATCTATTCATTTGTAATTCATGACTTGTAATTTTAACAGCTACTACTTCAACCCAAACTGGTTTCCTGTGATCAAATTACTATGGAAAAAATTCAATAGCTAATCTAAACAAAACAAACTTTAATCCTCATGTTTAGCAAAAGAAGTTTTATTCCAAAAGTAAATACTTAATCCACTAAGGAAAAATACCCAATTAAACTTCATTGGACATTAGCAAACATATAATCCTTGCAACATAAAGTAAAAGCATATGGTATAAGCTCTTTGCTTAGATTATCTCCCTTCTCTATTATAAATCTTGTTTTATTCAATGAATGTTTGCATTCATGTTCTTTTGATTTATTCAAGCATCTATTTTGACGGGTTTTTTGCCCGCTTCTTTTCATGAACTTTCGCCTTTTTCACCCTTATCGTTATAGTGAGTTCATTGAGTCGGCACATCCCGAGCTCATCACTCAAGTGACCGGGTTTTGAGATACCCCTACGGACTCTTCCTCACTCTAACATTCAAGTTTGAATACTTTTAACTCAATTACTTGAATCATTGGGGTAATGGCTATGCTTGATTATATATATATATATATATATTTTTCAAAGAGTATATAGTAGCTAATATATCCTAGAAGTAAACTTGTTTATTTTTCACTTAAGGATCAACCTACTCTTAGACTTCCAATTCTACAGCTAAATACAAGGTAAATTTGTTTTTTAAAGATTTCACTACTTAATTTTAACCAAGTATTCTAATCACAACAGTGGTTAAGTAAAGCGTTTGAACAAGTCAATTTAACATTATGTAGATGCTTATTATAACATTTAGTACAATCTCTAGATTTCATGATAATTTTGAAAAAAATTGAAAAATTTGGCTTAAAATTGCTTAAGGACAAACATTCAAAGTATGGATCAATTTTCTATTCTCTATATTTTATTATCCTCTCCTCCACACTTAGCTTGAACAGTGTCCTCATTGTTCCGAATTTAGCACCATGAAAGAGGAAGTAACAACACAAGGAACATTAGAGAATAAGAGAAAGGAAATACTGGTACTTCCCTGGTATTAGAGTGCTCCCTTTAAGCTCTGGAAAGTGTTATCTGATTATGTGTATCCTTGTTGCAGCTGATCCAAAGAGTTCAAAACTACACTAAAATCAAAACAAAACAAAACTAAAAGAAATTTTGTTTTTTTTTTTTTTGACATGGGTTGCCTCCTATGAAGCGCCTTTCTTTAACGTCTTTTGGCTAGACGTTCCTGTAATCAATCACAATACTCAGGGTGAGTTAAACTGGTTTCTTCAATATTACACACTTGAAATCCTTCATAAAAAGGTTTCAAGCGATGACCATTGACTTTGAAGGTCTTACCAGTTTCAAGGCTTGCAATCTCAACTGCACCATGTGAAAATATGTTAGTGATAACAAAAGGACCAATCCACCGTGATTGTAGTTTGCCAGGAAACAATTTCAATCGAGAATGTTAAAGTAATACTTTTTGACCTACAGAAAAGTTCTTTCGGGAAATCATTTGATCATGAAAATCCTTTGTTTTTTCCTTGTAGATTTTAGTACTCTCATAAGCTTCTCTTCGAATCTCCTCAAGTTCTTGTAATTGAAGTTTTCTGTGTTCACCCGCCTCATCCATTCGCATGTTACATTGTTTTACAGCCCAATACGCCCTATGTTCCAGCTCCACAGGGAGATGACATGGTTTGCCAAATATTAAACGGTAAGGAGACATACCTATAGGGGTCTTGTAAGCTGTCCGGTAGGCCTATAATGCATCCTCAAGTCTTGTGCTCCAGTCCTTCCTGCTTGGATTGACGGTTTTTTCCAGAATAGACTTGATTTCTCGATTTGAGACTTTTGCCAATCCATTGGTTTGAGGGTGGTATGCGGTGGAAGTGCGATGAGTGACCCTGTATTTTTTTAGTAGAGTTTCCACTATCCTATTACAAAAGTGTGTGCCACGATCACTGATAAGAGCCTTTGGTGTCCTGAACCTGGCAAAAATATGAGATTTAACAAAATCCACAACAACTTTAGTATCATTAGTTCGAGTCGCTTTGGCTTCCACCCATTTTGAAACATAATCCACAGCAAGAAGGATGTAAACATTACCGAAAGAAGGAGGAAAATGACCCATAAAGTCAATACCCCATATATCAAATATTTCACAAGCAAGAATAGGGGTAAGTGGCATTTGATCTCTACGTCCTAAGTTCCCAATCTTTTGACATCGTTTACAAGACTTACAAAACATAAAAGAGTCACGAAATAATGTAGGCCAAAACAAACCACACCCTAATACCTTTTGAGCTGTCCTCTTAGGGCCAAAATGTCCACCACATGCATATGAGTGACAAAATTGCAAGACAGAAGGAATATCGTCTTGAGAAGTACACCTTCTAATGATTTGATCAGCACAATGTTTCCACAAATATGGATCATCCCATACATAATACTTAGCATCACTTTTAATTTTATCTTTTTGAGCCCTAAACAAATCACTTGGTAGTGTCTTAGTAACCAAATAATTGACAATATCAGCATACCACGGAATTATCTTTTGAATAGAAAAGAGATACTCATCTGGAAAATCATCTTGTATTTGTGTGGACCCTTCACTGATAGGAATTCGAGTGAGGTGGTCGGCAACTAAGTTTTCTGAGCCTTTCCTGTCACGTATCTCCAGATCAAACTCTTGTAATAGGAGTATCCATCGAATAAGTCTTGGTTTCACCTCCTTCTTCGCGAGCAGGTATTTAAGAGCTGCATGATCAGAGTAAACAATTACCTTAGTACCAAGTAAATATGATCTGAATTTTTCTAATGCAAAAACAACAACCAAGAGTTCTTTTTCCGTTGTGGAATAGTTGCATTGAGCATTATCCAAAGTTCTGGAAGCATAATAAATGGCATGAGAAGCTCTCCCAACTCTTTGGCCAAGAACTGCTCCAACTGCATAGTTGCTCGCATCACACATGATTTCAAAGGGAAGGGTCCAGTCAGGTGGTTGGATGATTGGAGCAGAAGTTAACTTGTCCCTCAGTGTGTCAAAAGCGTTCTTGCAGGCCTCATCGAACTCAAATGTCACTTCTTTTTGTAGCAATCGACATAGGGGTTGAGTAATCTTGGAGAAATCCTTAATGAAGCGTCGATAGAATCCTGCACTCCCAAGAAAAGACCGAATTTCCCGCACACTTACAAGGTAAGGTAAAGATTTAATCAGTTCTACCTTAGCTTTATTGACTTCAAGCCCCTTAGAAGATACAATATGGCCTAAAATGAGACTCTGTTCAACCATAAAGTGACATTTTTCATAATTCAACACTAGATTCTTATCTATACATCTTTGAAGCACTTTTGTAAGGTTAGTCAAACATGAATCAAAAGAATTACCATAGACGGTAAAGTCATCTTTGAAAACTTCTATAATATTCTCCACATAATCTGAAAATATACTAACTATACATCTTTGGAATGTGGCTGGGGCATTGCAGAGCCCAAAAGGCATCCTTCGATACGCAAAAGTACTGAATGGACAAGTGAAAGTGGTCTTCTCTTGATCTTCCAGTGCCACTGGAATTTGATGAAAACCTGAATAACCATCAAGACAACAATAGTGAGAATTTCCAGCCAAACGTTCAAGCATCTGATCAAGAAAAGGAAGAGGGAAGTGGTCCTTCCGAGTTGATGCATTTAACTTCCTGTAATCAACACAAACCCTCCATCCATTCTGAACCAGAGTAGGAATTAACTCACCATCGGAGTTTTCAATCACAGTTAAGCCTGTTTTCTTTGGAACAACTTGGATCGGACTTACCCATTTGCTGTCGGAAATTGGATAGATCATACCTGCATCAAGAAGTTTCAAGATCTCTTTCTTAACTACCTCCATCATAGGTGGATTCAAACGACGCTGAACTTCCCTTAAAGGTTTGCAATTATCTTCCATCAAAATCTTGTGCATGCAGGTGGAGGGGCTTAGTCCTTTGATATCAGCTATGGACCATCCAATGGCTTCTTTGTACTCCCTCAACACCCGAATTAACTTTTCTTCTTCTAAAGTACTTAGCTTGTTGGAGACTATCACAGAAAGAGTCTCCTTTTCTCCTAAGAAAATATATTTTAGATGTTTGGGTAGGGGTTTTAATTCTAGCTTCGGTGCCTGCACAATAGAAGGAAGAAGTTTTGTGTTAGAAGGGGGTAAATGAATGTAGGACACATCATACCTGATAGGTTTTAATGATTCCAACTCCTAAATCTTGTCCTGCAAATCAGAGGATATTACAAACTTCTCCTTAAGAGTTTTCAATGCATGAATCGTAAGACTCTTATTAAGTACAACTTTCAACTCATCATCATCTATCAAATCAAATGTAGTCTGTGTTAATGGGTCAATAACATCAACAACAAAAACGGGTGAGATGTCACTAGGATATTTCATGGCATCATAAATGTTAAATTTAATCACTTCACCATCAAATTCCATAGTGAGGTTACCATCATGTACATCGATTTTTGTTCTAGATGTCTTAAGAAATGGTCTCCCTAATAATATCATCGATGAATTACAAGAATCATCATTTTCCATGTCAAGCACGTAAAAATCTGCGGGGAAAACCAAACCATTAACTTGTACTAAAACATCTTCTAGAACTCCCTCAGGATAAACATTGGACCTATCAGCAAGTTGAACAATAATGCCTGTTTCCTTCAGGGGGCCAACATTTAAACATTGATAAACAGACAAAGGCATAACATTGATTGAAGCGCCTAAATCACACATAGCTTTAGTGATTCCAAGGTTACCTATTTTGCAAGGAATAGTAAACATACCTGGATCCTTACATTTAGGAGGAAGCTTCTTCTGAAGAATAGCTGAAACATTCTCACCTACACTAATCTTTTCATTACCTTTCAGCTTTCTTTTGTTAGTGCACAATTCTTTTAGAAATTTAGCATAACGAGGTACTTGCTTAATTGCATCCAGCAAGGGAATGTTTACCTCAACTTTGCGAAAAGTGTCAAGAATCTCTTTTTCTTCAGCTTCATTCTTGGATTTTGCTAGTCTGGAAGAGAAAAGAGGTGCTGTTGTCATGACCTTTGGTGGTTCAATGAGGGGTCCTTTGATCTAATTGTTCTGTTGGCTTGGAGTTGGAGTTTCTTTCTCAGTCTCTTCCTCAGGATTAGTTCGGTGATCCTTCTCATTTGATCCTGCAATTTTATTCCACTTCTCAAGGTAATTGCATTAGTACTTTGCTTTGGATTTGTGGCGGTTTGAGAAGGTAACTTACCTTGAGTTTCCAACCTATTTATAGAAGAAGCAAGTTAACTTACCTGATTTTCCAAGTTGTGGATGCTCTGCTTTGTCTCATCCTGAAATTGTTTTGTATTGACAGCGAGTGATTTAACAATTTCCTCAAGAGACATACCTGAAGTGGAAGGATCCTGTGATACTTGGTTTGATGGCTTAGGTTGGAATTGTTGGAAGTTTTATGGTTTATTGCCATATCTGAAGTTAGGGTGATCCCTCCATCCGGGATTGTAAGTATTTGAATAGGGATCATATTTCCTTTGTGGCTATCCTGGGAATCCGCCTACAGCATTGGCGTGTTCATGGTTGTCATCTTGCAATGTGGGGCACATGTTGGTCGGATGACTAGGAGCAGCATAAATTCCACAAGCTTTCACTTGTTGGGTATTTCCAAGAGCTAGCTGTTGCACAAGGGAGGTAAGATTAGAAATTTGATGTTCAAGGTTAGACACATTTACCTCATTTACCTTCCTTGAAGACGTATCATGCCTATACCCAAATTGTTGTGAATTAGCAGCCATAATGGAGATCAATTCCTTAGCTTGACCAGGGGTTTTGTTTACTATGGCGCCTCCACTTGCAGCATCCATCATCTTTCTTTCCATCGGAAGTAGGCCCTCGTAGAAGTATTGGATAAGGAGTTGTTCAGATATCCCATGTTGTGGGCAGCTTGCACACAGTTGTTTGAACCTCTCCCAATACTCATGAAGTGTCTCGGTGTCCCTCTGTTTTATACCACAAATTTCTCTTCTTATACCAGCGGCTCTGGATGTGGGGAAGAATTTGTCCAAGAAGAGTCTGACCATATCTATCCAAGTAGTTATCGAACTTGGAGGCAAATAAAACAACCAATCTTTAGCTTTAGTACTTAAAGAAAATGGAAAAGCACGTAGCTTGATTTGATCATCGGTTATTCCTTGCGGCCTCATACTAGAACACACTATATGGAACTCTTTCAAATGCTTATGAGGATCTTCATTCTCAAGACCATAAAAGGTGGGTAGCAGATGTATCAACCCAGATTTCAACTCAAATTCCACAGCTAGTTCGGGATAGTGAATACAAAGTGGTTGTTGATTCACATCCGGTGCAGCCAACTCCCTTAATGTTCTCTCGGGATTTGCCATATCGTCTTCTTTTTCTGAATCAAGGAATGAATCAGACAAATCCGATGCTAAGTTCTGTCTAGTGGATGATCTAGCTTCTTGTCACAGTCTCTTTAGAGTCTTCTCAATCTCTGGATTATAAATTAGTTCACCTGTCTGAGAAGAACGAGTCATACAAGAATAGAAATAAATTTGACACCAATCCCCGGCAACGGCGCCAAAATTTGATGGGTGTCGAATCCAACAAAAATAAAACCTACTCCTAGACAATTATATGATTTGTATATAGTGGTGAGTAGGGTCGAATCCACAGAGATTGGTTAAATTTATTTCTATTCAAAGAGAATAAAAGGGAAAAGGAAAATGGGGGGTTTTGTTTGTGAATCAAATAAAGTTAAAACAAGATAAGAAAATTGAATATTGATAAAAAGCTTAGCCAAAGGAATCAAGATAGTTTAATTCTAGGAATTGATCATCGATGCAAATGTTTTCTATTCTTATTCCTAAATAAACTGGTTATGGTTATTAACAAGCTCTAACAACCTATCTCTCTGTACTTCCTCGATAATCAAGAGAAGCTCTTTGATTATTTCTCTTATTGATTAGACAACCCTAGACAAGCGCTTAGGATTTAATCTACCAATAGCATTAAAAGCTAGAGAGACCACCAATTCATGCCAGTAGATTATAAGATAACCTATTTAAACATGATCACACACCTCCATAACATGAATTTGATCATCTCTTTTATAACCAAACATGTTATTGCGTCACTAAGACTAGAACAATCAAACAATTACGGATTTGACGTGCTAGTTGACAATATATTAACTTGCTAATTGAGTAGAAGAGCTCTATTCATACCAATCAACAAATATAATAATGACAAAACGAGCAGAAGATATATGAATACCCGAGAACAAAGAATAGAACAAATACAAGTCAATTAGACCTCACAATTCATGGAGAATTAAACATCTATAACCCTTTGGCTAGAAAAGTAGCTTAGCTACACATGTTCATCAATAAAACGAAAGATAAAAATAAAAACATAACAAGCCTCTGTTTCCGGCTGCCTGCTCTGCCTCCGCGTTTCCTTCTTGTCTCCAAGGTGATCCAAGATTCAAAGATTGCCTCTAACCCTCTAGGGTTGGCTCTATTTATATTATTAAAGGGATAGCATGTGATCTTTTGCGAGTAAGATACGAAAATGTCTTTCCTTTTCCAAGTAGATTTCGAGAAGTGAATATTCGTCTGCCTGGTAAGCCATACCACACGGCCGTGGGTCAAGCTGTGCCATCCTCTGTGCATATTTCACGTATCATCTTCCGTGTCCAGTTTATACCACGACTCCACCCATGGCTAGATTTCCAACCGTGCCTTCTTCTGTGCATAATCAATAAGTCTTCATCCATGCCCAGTGTGTACCATGGTTATACCCACGGCCAGAATTGCAAGCCGTGCCATCCTCTGGTTGATGTTCCACAATTTCTTCTCCTTGGCACGTCTAGCTTCCACCACGGCTCCAAGCACGGTTTCTCCCATGGCTTCCACCACGGCCGTGCCCTAAGCCGTGTCTCTCTCTGTTCAAAGTCCACATTTCCGCCTTCTTGTCCAGTGTGTAACACGGTTTGAACCTTGGCCATGCCTCAAACCGTGCTTCCTCCGGTGGTGTAATTCCTTGTCTTGATCCATGTTGTAGATGACTTTTCTAAAATACTTGAATTAGCATCCTTGACTCCATTTAACCTGATTTATCACGATGATATAATTAAAGTACCATTTCCTTATGATTTATATAAAATCAGTAATAATTTAACACAAGTTATACTATAAAGATTGAGTATAAAATGGCTCTATCAAATACAAAATCAATATCAAAAGGAAAAAGAGAGGAAGGCTGGAAAGAGTGTGAGAGACCAAGTTGAAGGGGGATCAACTTTGGTGGTGAGTGAAAAGGAGAGTGCAGCCTTGCAAAAGGAGAGTTGTGTGGCAAGAGCGAGTGTTGTGAGGAGAGCGTTAGTGATGAAGCAACCTATGTTGTTGCTGATTTTCAAAGAAACATGTTTGACTACTAACGAATTATCTAACTATTTGCCTAGTGTGGTTGTGTCTCTTGTGCAGGACTTTGAAGATGTCTTCCCTGAGGAGATTCCAAAGGGATTACCACCTATTCGTGGTATTGAGCACCAGATTGACCTTGTACCCGGAGCATCGATTCCAAACAAGCCAGCTTATAGGAGCAATCCGGAGGAGACAAAGGAACTCCAAAGGCAGGTCGATGAATTAATGGAGAAGGGGTACGTGAGGGAAAGCATGAGTCCATGTGTAGTGCCTGTGATTTTGGTACCTAAGAAGGATGGGACATGGAAAATGTGTGTCGACTGCCACGCCATCAACAACATTATAGTAAAGTATCGTCATCCTATTCCTTGCTTAGATGACATGTTAGATGAGTTACATGGGTCTAGTGTCTTTTCCAAAATTGATCTGAAAAGTGTATATCACCAAATTAGAATGAAAGAAGGTGATGAATGGAAAACCGCATTCAAAACAAAATATGGATTATATGAGTGGTTAGTAATGCCTTTCGGTTTAACTAACGCACCTAGTACTTTTATGAGACTTATGAACCATGTTTTGAGGACTTTTATTGGAAAATTTGTGGTTGTCTATTTTGATGATATTGTCATTTACAGCAAAAGTTTGGAAGATCATATGTGTCACTTAAGGGATGTTTTAGAAGTGCTTCGAAAGGAGAAATTATATGCTAACCTCAAGAAGTGCACTTTTTGCATAGACAAACTTGTGTTTCTTGGTTTTGTTGTTAGTGCACAGGGAATACAGGTTGATGAAGAAATGGTTCGTGCAATCCAAGAATGGCCTAGTCCAACCAATGTAAGTAATGTGCGGAGCTTCCATGGACTAGCAAGCTTTTACAGGAGATTTGTGAAGGATTTCAGCACCATTGCAGCACCACTTACTGAGGTAATTAAGAAGAACGTGGGGTTTAGATAGGGAGAGCAACAAGAGGAGGCCTTTCAGACGCTTAAAAATAAGCTGACTCAGGTGCCATTACTTGCTTTACCTAACTTTGCTAAAACGTTTGAAATTGAGTGTGATGCTTCAGGATTAGGTATTGGAGCAGTGCTCATGCAGGAGAGAAAACCAATTGCATTCTTTAGTGAGAAACTAAGTGGGGGAACCTTGAACTACCCTACTTATGACAAGGAGCTATATGCACTGGTTCGAGCACTGGAGACTTGGCAACACTACCTTTAGCCAAAAGAGTTTGTGATCCACACTGATCATGAATCTTTGAAGTACTTGAAGGGGCAACACAAGCTAAACAAAAGGCATGCTCGTTGGGTGGAGTTCATCGAAACATTGCCATATGTCATCCACTACAAGCAAGGTAAAGAGAATGTCGTTGCGGATGCACTTTCTAGAAGGTATGCTCTTATCTCTACTCTTAGTTCTAGACTGCTTAGTTTTGAGCACATTAAGGAATTATATGCTGCTGATCGAGATTTTTGTGAGGAGTATGTGCATTGTGAGAAGAGTGGGCATGGTAAATTTTATAAGCATGAAGGATTCTTGTTTAGGGAGAATAAACTATGCATTCCAAATTGTTCTTTAAGAGAATTATTAGTGAGGGAGTCTCATGGAGGAGGTTTAATGGGACACTTTGGAGTAGCTAAAACCTTAGGGGTATTGCAAGAACACTTCTATTGGCCTCACATGAAAAGAGATGTTGAGAGGATTTGTGAGCGATGTGTCACGTGTAAGCAAGCAAAATCTAGAGTCCAACCTCAAGGGCTTTATACCTCACTTCCCATTCCTCATGAGCCTTTGGTAGATATTTCAATGGATTTTGTGTTAGGATTACCCAAGTCTAGACATGGTCGGGATTCTATTTTTGTAGTTGTGGATAGGTTCTCTAAGATGGCACATTTCATTCCTTGTTACAAAATGGATGATGCTTGTAATATTGCTAATTTATTCTTTAGGGAAGTTGTGAGATTGCATGGTATGCCTAGAAACAATTGTATCGGATAGGGATGCTAAGTTCTTGAGCTACTTTTCGAAGACCTTGTGGGCTAAGTTAGGAACTAAGTTATTGTTCTCTACTACTTGTCATCCACAGACTGATAGTCAAACTGAGGTAGTGAATCAAACTTTATCTACTTTGTTGAGGGCTGTAATTAAAAAGAATATTAAAAGTTGGGAGGATTGTTTGCCGCATGTTGAATTTGCCTATAACCGTATAGTGCATTCTGCTACTAAATTTACTCCTTTTGAAATTGTGTATGGCTTTAATCCACTAACTCCTTTGGATTTATCACCTTTGCCTATTTCTGAGTATGTTAATCTAGATAGCAAGAAGAAAGCCGAACTTGTTAATCAGATCCATGAGAAGGCAAGGCTGAACATTGAGCGACGAACAGAGCAGTATGTGAAACAAGCCAACAAGGGTCGACGACAAGCTGTTTTTGAACCTGGAGATTGGGTTTGGGTTCACATGCGCAAAGAGCGGTTCCCTGTGCCAGCATCGATCTAAATTACTTCTTAGAGGCGATGGACCATTTCAAATCCTTGAGCGCATCAACGATAATGCATACAAGATAGATTTGCTTCGTGAGTATCAAGTAAGTGCTACATTTAATGTTACTGATTTGAGTCCCTTTGATGTAGGTGATCATTTGAGGACAAATCCTTTTCAGAGGAGGGGAATGATGAGAGCCAAGTCGGAATAAGAAATGTAGATCCTCTTGAAGTGCCGCGTGGACCGATCACAAGAAGTCGAGTGAAACGACTCAAGGAAGCACTTAACGGGTTGATAAAGGATGTCCATGAAGCTGGAAAGGATTGGAGAAATCATGAAGTTGGAAAGGATTAGAACAACTGTGGGAAGACCCTTGCTCTTGTACAAGTCACATTGGACACGGGATGAAGAGGGCGTGTATTTTCAAGGCACGACCTTGTAGGAATCTCAAGATTGTACAGAATCATACACGACCAGACACACGGCTAAAAGGCACGGCTGTGTAAGGAGACAAAAATTTCCACAGAATCATACACGGCCAAATTACACGGCCGTGTCTCCCACGCTGGTCATCATGTCTTGTTTGTTATTTTTACGCACTTATTGAAGTGACGTCGTTTTGGACTTGTATTTTCACGATTGTAACCCTAGTATAAAGCTCCTAGGGTTTAGAATAGAGTGATAACATACATCTTAGAACATTGAAAACACTTTTGAGAGGCTCCTCTCTTGGTTCTTCAAGAACTAACTTGAACTTATTGGATTAATTTCTGTGGCGTTCATCCCGACTTATCAATCGGTTTTTCATCCCAATTGTGGCGTCTTCATATTATACTAAGGTTCTTGTCTCGCAGATAGATAGCGGGTCGCGGTTTCCACTTAGGGGTGTTTAGGCGTCTTAGGTAACGAATCCGAACGTATTGGTATTGGGTTTCGTCACAAGTTGGCGTGGTTCGTATCGGTTTGGTATCAGAGCATACCAAGCGCGTATCACTATGTGTGGAAGAGTGACAAGAATTTGAATTATTGTAAATTGATGTTTTTTTGTTAAATTGAAAATATGGAAATAGATTGTTGTTGGAGACTTTATAGTTATTACAAAATGAAATTTGGAATGACTCATTTATGAGTCATTCATTTGATTATAGTTATAATGGTATGATGGATAATGTATATGAGCAAGTTTTGAAGTATGTTGATGTTTTAAAGCATCAGTGTGTCGCTCGGTAGTAGTGACACGTGGCAAGCTGTGGTGCTCCAAGTTTTGGGGCATTACATATAAACACTCTCAAAGATAGACCAGACTTAAAATCATCAAAGGCGTGACAATCCCCTAATCACTTAGTTCGCCCCTTGGCAGAATAATAATCCTACCCCAATTATTTTCGACACGCCCTATAGTAGTGATGGCCTTCAATTTTATGCAATGTCTCATAGATTACATGTCAGATTTTATATCAGTCAAATATCATTATATCAATTTAGATTTATGTGACCAATCAAATAAAGTAAACAAATCATAGGAAAATAAAATTTCATAATAAATCAACATATAAGGCCAGATCAGTAATAACATATTAAAACCCATTTTCATCAACCACTTCGTCACTCAGGTTATTGGACATCAAGTATCTACTTTCTTATTGAAACAAAAAAAAATCAAATATCACACCACTTCGATACATTCTCAATTCATAACAATAAGAGAAATCAACCATTGCATGTAATGGATAAAGTAAGGTAGAACAGACCAACCATCAGCTGTTCACTCATAATTGCAAGAAGTAACCCATGTTGCACTACTTCAAGTGTTCAACAACCATTGCCCTAACCCATCAACTATAAAATCAACCAATCATGATTGATCTACAACTCAATTCCGTCAACCATTCAATCAGCTGGCCATGAAACTTCAATTGTTTACACCCATCGGCAATAACAAAAATATCCCCTTTACTTAACCAATAGATCACCACTCATCAAGAATATTTTAATTCATTTATTTGTTCACAACTATAATTTCATCTCCCACTTTATAATGTACACATATATATATCTATATTTTTACATATATATTGTCTAACAATATTTGTATATACTAATAAGGTTATTTTCGCCTATTTTTATCAATTATAGGTAGCTATTTGTATTTAGATTTGCAAATATTTGCATGTATTAATTATATAATATATGCTATCATTTGCACATATCATATAATATAATAATATTTATTTGCAAATTATCATATAATGTTATTTGCAATTATTATATAATATATAATATTATTTGCTATTATCATGTAATACTATTTGCAATTTTTTTTCCTTTTATAATATGTATGTTATTTGCAACTATTAGACATTATATAATTATATAATATGCATGGCAACCAATGTGCATCCTTCTAATATCCTCAACTTATCTCACCACCCCAACTACTCATTCCATTCTTCAAACATCGAAACCCCAAATTTCATAAAAATAATATATATATATATATATTATCTAACCTTATATATATATATACACATATTTTAAATTTAGCTAGAGGGATAAGTTTGCTAAACATATTCTCCTAGTTGCCTTATCATTTCATTTTTTTTAATTTTCATTTTTTAGTGGTCAATAATACAGAAATAATAAATTTTGTAATCATAAATATATGTGTATAAATATACATACATATTCACACGATCAATAATTAACATATCTATGTATATGTATTTTATTATTTATTTTTACATACATACATTTTACATTATGTTTAAATTTTCGTTTCATAAGATATTATTAAATATAGATATTGTACATAGATACATGCATTTGTTGAAAAAAGAAAATGAAAAGACAAGAAAAGTACATGTAGAAGATAAGAAAAATGAATGAAGAAAAAAAAGAAAAGAAACTCATTGGGAGAAAAAGGAAAAAGAAATTATCATAATACTACAGGAGTTGAACACAACAGATTGCACACATATACAACTATATTGCAAGCAATATATAAGCATTATACTATATCACAGAGTTTCCCACTTAACTTAATCTTTTATTTTTAAAAATTTAAAAATAACTCTTGAGAAGTCATGTAAATTTAGATCTTTTACCTAATAATGAATAAATAACAAATTTAAAGCTAATTTTAGTAGTTAATCTTATTAAAACTTAAAATAAAAATTAAGTCTACAATTTTTTTTTTAAAATTTGTCTAAATTTTAGCTTGAATTTTGAGTTTAAAATTGACCTAGCAAGTAGTGTCTTGATATGAAGTACTCTTTCCAAGGATTGTAGTGGCACTTATGACTTTTGATTTAGAGTCAGTATGAGGAAAATATGGATTTTTGAATTTTTGGAAAGTTTAAGTTTTCGTATTGATAAAGACAAGAAAAGAAAAAGAGAAAAGAAAGAAAGAAAGAAAGAAAAGAAAGAAGAGAAAAAGATGAGTTTGATGGAAGGGAAAAAATGAGGAGAGGGAAAATTGAGAGGAATTTAAGGGAGAAAATTTACGGTAGATAAATATATGGTTTAATTAGCGTATGTATTAATATTTTATTATATTATTTAAATTATAATATTTTTATATTGAAACTTAGATGTATATTAAAGAAAATATTCTGAGTATAAATATATATATAAATTTTATTTAACTATCATTAATCCTAAATTTCAATTCTTATTTTTATTTATTATAACTATGTAATTGATCCCATTTCTTTTTTACTTTTTTGATTTTAAAGTCCATTACTATTTGTTATAATTTTCCATTATACATAAATTATTAAGATATTATCAATGTATTATAGTGATTTAATTTTTCATTATTAATTTTCTCAAAATTTTTAGAATTATAAAAATATTATACTTACTACCTTAGTTTGGAAGGACTTATTGTTCTACTTATTTTCTTTAATTTTTAGTATAGTTTTTCAAAAATTTTGGGGCATTACATTCTTCCCCCCTTCAAGAAGTTTCATTCCAAAACTTCATCGTATTCTTTTGCTTTTGTACTTTTCATTAGATTTTCAATTTCTTGCTTTAGAACTTAAGGTTATCATTTTGCATACAACCTCATATATGTAAACAAGGTTACTAAATTTTGGAGTTTATATATTTGATGAAGTTAGTTTTATTTCGCAAATAATATTGCTAAGTAGTATATATTTATATTCTTGAAGATCTGTTTCTTTTATTCATTATTTTCACTAATCTATTCATTTTTTACAAACATTTAATTCTTATAAATAGGCTTATTTTTATGACAATTTGATTCTTTTGGTATATATATTTTAGTGAAGACATCTCACGAGTTTTTAATAAATTGTAAGGCTTCGAACTTGAAATTTAGGGTATTATGAATTATTATTTAAAATTGATAGCGTTAATCATTTTATCTATATTTATATGTTTTATTAAATTCTTAAATCCCTCTTAACGAGTTCATCTTTCAACTTCTTATCTTCTAGTACACATAATTGGCCTCTTATTTTGAGGACTTCATTGTGATCTAGCTCGAAGTCTATGCTAGCTCCTTGTCTCACCTTGTTTCGAATATCTATTAACTTCATGTCATTAAGTTGCATTTCCCATATTTTGATTAGGAAAGTAGGTCGTATTTCCAAGTTTGCTAATTGTGCTTCCTTCTCATGCTATATAAATTCTATCTTGGGACTTGTGAGTTATAAGCATACATTGGTAACATTTACCTTTTAAGTGTAGACACTACTAAGAGTAGTGTCATCCTTAAAACTTGATGGTTGTGAATTATTAATCTTCATATTTTGCAATATCTTTTAATTTATTTTTTGAAATCCCCATTCGAAAATTTTAGGAGTTACCACACTTTAAGTAATTTGTGGTTAGAAGGAAATCCTATAATATATATATATTTATATGTATAGACTATTGTCTAAATCTTTTATATTTTTTTCCTAAAATTCTACCTAAGTTTTACCACATCTCATTGTTTGGTAGGTTGGTCCTATCTCTAACAACCTAGAACTTTGATACCATTCTTGTCATGCCCTAAAGGGGAGCTTAGAAGTTTTCACTAAAAGCTATTACGTCACATTTGCACCCGTTATGTGATAACTTCCTTGTAAAGTCAAAAGCCATAAGACTCTAAATAATTATTTAAACAATTATAACTAATCATATTACATATAATCATATAATAAAAATATAACTATAGACTCCCATGTTCTACGGTTGACCAAGATCATAGAAAATCGAAATTCCTATCAAAATAGTAAAATGAAAAAATAATTATGTGTCTCACAATTTTGATTTCCACTTCGAGTTCCTAAGAATAAAATTACATCTAAAAAATCTATCAAGACACATCTAACTTGATCATTCTTGATTCTAAAAGCTCTTGTCATATCATCTCTTATCCTATCCTAAGATTTTGAAATATTCCTGCAAAATAATCTATGGAAGGGTGAGCACACTAGCATAGTGAGATGAGAGTGCAATACTCTTAATACTACATATGCATGAGCAATTCCAAATAAGTTTTCAACCATATGCTATGTATGGACAATCATATGCAATGCAACATCACATACGGTTTTCTAGTAACTAGTGTAAAGTGTAGGCTTTTATACCTACTATGATAGGAATCAAAATCTTACAGGACCTATCACTAGGGCAAGAGCCAAAAGGTTACAAAATTTGGTGATGAGGGTCCTCTTTGAACTATCTGACCCCAAAAATATTTGTATAATAACTTCTTTCTATTACTTATTTGTTTACATTCCAGCAAGTATATTTGTCGGCTTTTACAAGGCGATGGATAAACTCGCTAAAGCTCAACTTATGGGTTTATTCATGGACTTACATAAACCAAAGAAGAACTAGTCCAATAAATTGTTCAATTGAAGTGAAAAAACTGGCCACTTGAAGACCATTTGTATATGTAATTGTTGCTTATGGGAACTAGCCACTTAGTGGAATCCTTGTAATTTTTAGTATATTTTTACCTTAATTGGAGCAATTATAAATACTTGCTAACTAGGGTTTTTAGGGAGCTTTTGATAATTTTGAGAAAACATACACTTTGTGTCGTGAGGTTCCATCCTTGCAATCAAAGATCTCTTATCAATTTCTTGTGAAATTGTGGCGAGAATCAATAAGGGTAGATTGTGAGTAATATCAATCTTCCTTTTTGTTGTTACAAATTGTGTTTAGTGAGTAATATCTAGGTATAATTTATGGTTACTTGTTCATTCATGTGGATTAGGGTTATAATTTTCATATTTGATCATTTCAATTTAAATTTTCATCTTAGTGTAATTGCGTGATTTTCCGTTGAAAATCACATACTTATTTGATCATAGTCCCATTTGGTATTTTGCTTAATTGGAATCAAGTTTATCATGCCATTTTTTAGTCCAATTTGTGTGGTTTAATTATTCATTTATATTGTGTGCTTGTGATTCGGTTCTTGGAATTGGAATTTTTGAGTATCAATTGTGCTATAGGATTCGAAGTTTTAAGAAGGGCATAGTAGGGAAAGGACTCAACGGTTTAAGGATTCAACTGGTAGGAAATTTGAGGTAAGTATGAAAATATGTATAATTTTAATTGTAATTACATGTTTTAAAGAGAAAATTAAGTCTAGGGATAGAGAGAATTAGGTTTAGGAGAAATTGGAATGAAGAATTAGGGGTTTGTAGAGATTACTGAAGTTACACTGAGAGATACACAGCCTCCCAATACGGTCGTATTTTGACCATGTTGAGTCAGGGGTAACATGACCTCCTAACACAGTCGTGTTTCGACCGTGTTGAGTGTAGAGGTTACACCGAGAGATACATGGCCTATTAATACGGTTGTGTTTCGACCGTGTTGAGTTAAGGGTAACATGGCCCCTAACAGGGTCGTGTTTCAACCGGTTGAATTAAAAAAAAAAAAAAACGACCTCCCAACAGGGTTGTATTCCAACTGTTTTAAAGTAAAACTTTACATCGAAAAAAACACCCTTAACACAGTCGTGCTGCACCCAAATTTGAGCAAACAGGGCCCCCTAACATCCCCATGTTGAATAAAACTTATGTGATTATATATCCATTTAACTTTAAATTTAAGCAATTTCCAGAAACCCTAGATAGCAAATAAGGCTCTAGGAAATTTAAAATAAATAAAATTAAAAAATTAAAGAGATGATATCAATTAAGATTAAGTTTTAAGCAACTTGTTCAAGTGTATAGATTTAATTTATTTTTAAGTCTAAAGGGGAAGTGCTTAGGGAGGATTCAAGTTACATTTAGCTTGTGTGTTGTTTTGTGCTTGTTAAGTTACTTTATCATTGCTTAATGAAACGGATGATTTGGTTTAAAGTTTTTAAGTTGTGTGTTATATGTTTTAGCCAGTCTAGGGACCTGTGTGCTCTAAACCCTTTTACAATAACCAAAGCTAATTGAAAAATCCAAAGTCCACAAAATGGTATGATCCCCAATTGCCACATAAACCCAAATTGCATGAAATAAGAACAAAATAAAACAAATTTCCTTACTAGCACTAGTTGAAATTGGGTTTTGACCTTGTGTTTTTGTATTACAACAAAAAAATGCAAAGCCCCACTCGCCAAAACCTTAGAATAATTTGATAAAATGTCTTATAAAATGATCAAATCCCTCCTTTACATAAAATAGACTAATGTAATTTTCAAACAGTCCCTCACAAACCCAAAAAAGCTGTATTTATACCCTACTCAAAAAAAAAGGGAAAAATTTACAACAATGTCAATAGTCAAAACTGGTCCTATGACCCACTTGAGAACCGTTTTCCTAAGTGAAAGAGAAGTGTAGATGCTCGGTTCTTCTCAAAATAAAAATGCAAATGAAATGAAGATGGGTTCCACTTGTTTTTGTGGGTTAAATTTTTTGGGTTCCTAATGGACCGTAATAAATCAAAAACCAATTGCCATTGTGTTTTTTTGTTTTCTTGTAAAATAACAAAAAGTACTTGCTATAATGTAAAAAAAATTATTAAAAGTAAAAAAAGATAAAATGAGTTCTAGGCTCATTCGTTCAAATAGGTTTCCTACTACGGATCCAGGGGTTTTGTTCCCATCACCCCTTGGGGCTCTGAAAGATTTGTCCTAAAATTTCTAAGGGGTCTTTTCCTAGACTGAAATCCCTTTTTGCATTGCTTTTTGCCCTGAAGTTGAAGTACCCCTTTTTTTGCTTATTTGTTTTAGAATGTGGTCCTCGGTTGGAGACTAGGAGTCAAGACAACCCATGCACCTCTTTCTAAAAAATATATTTTTTTTTAAAACCCATCATGTAGACCCTCCCGTCAGTAGTATTTTTGAAAGGGCACATAGAAGAAATCACGGACAATTTCACATTGGATCTACTCCTATGCCAAAAGGCACCTTAGGGTTTGATAACATGTAGATACCCCATTCATTCAACCAATGTAATTTTTAAAAATGTGGGTGTGGCTAGTGACTAGTTGCAAACTATTTACAAATGTAGCAACTATGACATTTGGCAATACCACCACAATGAAAAGAACCCAAGTTCCTAGAACCAACAAAGGGAATGGGAAAAGGGTTCATTCTGTATGTCTCTGATGTCTAGAGATATAGTCATAATCCTGTTTAACACATTAATAGACAAATATTTTTTTCCCTTGTCTTTAAGTGTCTTAGATTAGGATCATCATAGTACTCTTTTAGTACAGTTTACAATTTTTAGGGTCAACCACTTTTTCTTAAAACCCTCTTCACTATTTTCCTTTCCCTGAAAGTCATGACTCTTTTTTTAGGGCACTAAGCAGCCATCACTAAAACCTATGCTTTTGAAAAACTTTATTTACGCATCTTTCCACTAGTTGTCCGTGGCCTGTCTGCCTAAAATTAGCTCTTTAAAAACCTCTTTTCCTTTTCCTAAAAAATTTTCCCTTTTCCTTTTCATATTAGAGGGATTCTTGTCTACAGTCGTATCAGTCCTAATATTTCCTTTTTTTTCTCCCCTTTGACCCTTGACCCTGAGGTTTGGTAGAAGTTCCATATTAAAGCTCGTACTCGAAAAGGGTTAATTACCCCTGTCTCCCCTTTTAGGGGTTTGCTAGATACCTCATCAAGTGTTTATACCTTTGGAGCTCCACGATGAAGCAATTTCTACTTTAAAACCTAACACAAATCGTGCTAGGGTTTGTTCATGAGGTTCAACTAACCCAATCTAATCATCAAAGGCTCGGGCTCCCGCACATACTCATCAACTGTTTTGCCTCCCTGCCCCCAAGTTTTGAGATGCTTTAAAAACTCCCACCTGTAATGCTCAGGCATAAATCTTTTTTTCAATACCTCTTTCATTTACTGCCCGGGTTTTATTCAGCCTCACCATCTCTTTCTAGTAAACACCCAAAATTTTTCCCCTATAAGGCAGCAAACCGTAAATTTCCCCAACGTAAAGAACTCGAGTATATCTCAATCTCTAGCACTCGAAAAGCCCTAATCTTATTTAATTAAAAACATCTATAGAACCCCTACCATCAAATGAAGGCATCTCGATTTCACATATTCAATCCCCGGGTGGTTTGAACTCTCAGTTTGGGGTAAGCTCATTCCAAAATTATCACTTTTTCCTCCTTAAGGCATAAAATCTCCCTCCATTTCCTGCCCCCTTTTTCCCCAACAACCCCTTTCCCTTGTGAGCATTTTGAGGGCTACTCGAGGGGGGGTGCTTGAAAGTTTGCCAGGGTTGTTGTGGCATCCCATCAAATCTACTCGTGTTCCCAATGTAGTAACCATAGTGGCAAGATCCTATAATTGTTCCTTTAATGTCCTTCCCTTGAACACAACGCTCTTGACCCCTCAACATGACTTTTGGCTTCATTGCCAACCCCCTTCACATTTCATTTGCATGATTAAAAATTCCTCCCCTTTTTTTTTTTTTATCCCCCAAACCCCAATTTACGACTCACTCATAAAACAATTCACAACTCTACACCACGTCACAACAACTGCCTTGATAACAACACCACCTCACACCACATCACCTTCAATCACTACCCACACTTACTTTTCTAGGGTGTACACAAAAACACACCACGAACCAACCCACATTTTAATACACAAATACTCACACACAACTTTAAAACCCATTTAAACAACAAAACACCATGGCAACACAAGACAAAAGGGAAGAAAATAGGGGACACTACCCACAGGGCAAGCAAAAAATTCCAACTAGTCAAAGTGTATTTAAAGGGGTTAAAATACACAATTAATCCACAAGAATGATGGTTTGAATTCAAAATATTTCCAAATTCTCCAGGGCAAGATGAACAATCACAATGCAAATATAAAAAAAAATTACACTTCCCCTTTAAAACAAAAGGAAACACATGGCACACTTACAACACTTCAAACTATAAAATTTAAATTTAGGTTTCAAATTTAAAAAATTTTTCCCCTTTTTCCATACACAACGAGCTCATGGAAGATGATATTTAAAGGACAAATTTAAAAATTCCATTTCCCAAATTTCATTAACAAAAAAGTTGTCATGGCCAATCACATACAATTCTTAAATTTATTTCAAATAACTTCAATTAAAGAAATGGAAGAACAAGTACCCAAAACCCCCAAATTTAAAAATAAAAAAATTTCCCCTTTTAAAAACCGTGCTCTGTACCAAATTATGTGTCTCCAATATCCAATTCAATAACAAAAACTAATTGAAGAATCAATTAAACAAAGTCCCAAAAATGGCATGACCCCCAAATTTGCCATAAACCCTTTAAATTCTGAAATAAGAAAAAATAAAACAAATTCCTTTTTAGAATTACACTCTTTTGGGAAATTTTGGGTTTTAACCTTAAAGGTTGATATTACCACAACAAAATGCAAGTCCAACCGCCAGAACCCCAGAATAAGTTGATAAAAGTGTCTTATGAAAAAAAGAGCAAAAGCCCCCCTTTCACATGAAAAATGGTAGCCCAAAGTAATGTTCAAAAATTCCCTCTAAAACCTTTAAAAAGCAGTATTTTTTAAACCCCGTTTAAAATAAGGAAAATTACAAAAATGCCGCATAGTTAAAACCGTCCCATAGCCACTAGAGAATCGATTCTCCAAGTGAAAAAGAAGTGTAGATGGCCGGGTTTTTCTCAAAAAAAAAATGCAAATAAAAAAGGTGGTTCCCCTTGTCTTGTACCTTCAATTTGGTTCCCAAAGACTATAATCCAATCATATACCAATTGCCTTGTGCTTAGTTCCTCTTGTAAAATCGATAAAATGTGCCTACACAATGTAAAAAAAATTATTTTTAAAATTAATACAGATAAAAAAGAGATGTTTGGGCTTATTCTTCAAATAGGGTTCCCACTGCTGGATCTAGAGGGTTGATTCCCCTTAGAGCTCATAGTGGCAGATCCTTTAAGGGGGACCACAATGACCTATAGTGGCAATTTCCCTCCCAAGGTTAAGTGTTTAAATGAACGGTGTGGGGGGCCCATAGTGGCAGTTCCCCTCACTAAAATTAAATATACCATGGGGGGCCTTTTTGCAGTTCCCCTCACAAATCATCTCTAGTGTGTTAAAGGGGGGCACGAGTCCCTATTGATGCTTGGGGCATAAAATTTTATTAAGTACTACATGTGGGTGTGATATTGTTTATGTTTGTCCATGCTGTTGGTAGTGTTATTGTATGGGCATTAGCTCACCTTTTGGGGAACATTTTTTGATGCAGGTGTTGGGGAGTGAAACCCAGAAAAGCTGGGTTTTGGTGAACCCCAAGAGAGTGGAAATGGAAATTTCCTTCTACTATGGGATTAGTTTTGGGAGAATTTTTTATTGGGCTGTAATGGACATTATCTTTTTATAAGTTTTTTTGGTGTTTAAAACTTTCGTTGTGTTAGATGATTTAAATGGTTTTTGAAAATATTTTAATTTTGGGGATTAAAATGCTTTTACATAGGAGTTATATGTTAAAATGTACAGAGTTGATTTAAAACCCTTTAAAGGTTCTTGTGAGATAAAGGGCATGAGAAGTAGTAAAGCGACCCAAGGTTTTGAGGTTTTCTTAGGTGGAATTAGAGCTTTAGGTTTATGATCTTTAGGTACTTAATTTTAAGATAAAAGGTTGATGATCCTTATGGTTAAGTTTTTATCTACGGGCAAAGTTATTGATCTTGAAGAGCTTAAGTAGATCCTTAAAATAAGTAGATCATAGACATAAGTTTAAACAAAAGAGCTTTAAAATATGATCTTTAAAAGAGTTAAACATTGATTCGTAAGATAGTGAGACATAAAGGGGGGGTAAAATTGGGGTGTTTACATAATTATGTAACATTTTTTTGTATTATCACCTTACTTGCATTCTTCTAAATACTAAATTAATTTATGAGTAGCTATGTGTAGTGGTATATGAATTTTTACTTACACACTATGAAACTGACCAGATGATATTAATTTAAAGTAATTTGGTTGTCTTTTCTTAAACAGGTCCTAAGAAGAATTAGTGATCAGGAGCGGGAAAGGGGGTGCTAGATGTGAAAACACTAATAAGGGGGAAAGTTCAAAACCCCATACCCAAAGGGGGAAAGAGGTTAGATGGCTGAAGGACTTTTCAATACTGCATACAGAACTCCCTGGTGGGACACTGGCCAACAACACAACCCCCTAATGCCCCATAGCACAAGAATCTAACATACCCTTAACTTTGATGGGTTCAAAAGATGGAAAAAGGGTTTAACCCTAGAGTAGTAACCTAATGGAAGCTGGGATTGGGTATAAAAATTGAGAAAACATTTGCTCCTTCCCAAATACTAAAAATAAGAAGGTAAATTATTTTAAATTTCATTTAAAGGGAACACAGAAAAATGGTGGGCTTTATTCCTAGAATTGCAGCGGAATGCATGAAATGGGAGTTTTTAAGGAATTGTTTTATTAAAGTACTTCCCTACAGCCCCAAAGAAAAAATAAAGAATGAAAACTATAAGTGTGAATAGGGGAGCTAAATATTTGAAGAGTATGGGTAGAGCAAAATCGCCTCATTCTGTTCTTTCTCAAAAATGATGTAATGATGATACCCTAAGCTAGAAGGTTCCAAAGAGGTTTGGGAAATTGGGCCTACAAACTTTGTGGGGGCCTTTCACAAAATACATATGTTAAAAATGGCAAACAAAGCAAAGTCCCCGAGCAAAAAAGAAGTTATAGAAGAAAAAAGGAGCCCAAAAAGCAGCAATAGTTTTGGGGAAAATGACTTGCCGCGAGTGGAATGGAAGGGGGAAAATAAGGGAAAAAGACTCACTTGTTGCAAAGGATAACACCGAGATTGTAGCCCTCCCTATAAATCAAACAAGTGCCTTTGGAACCATGCAATAGGCCTAATGTTAAATGTCTCAGATGTTACGGACCTCATGATTTAAGGGAGTGTAGTAATGGCCCTGGGGATTTTTCTTGTGGGTATTTGGGGGGGTTCCATTTTTTTGGTGGTTTTTTTTCTGACCGTTCTAACAAGTTTTAGCCCTCTACTCAATCCTAGCTTACCTTCATTTCAGGAAAGTTATATCGACTAGCGTATAGCAAGGAGACAGATATCGACCCCCCAAGACTTAAAGTCTAGTACTAACGATTCTCTTATATCTAATTCTCCTATTGATGACTCAACTATCCTAATTTTTGCCTAAACCTGAAAGAAACAAATAAAATAAAAAGTAAATGTATTCAAAACTCCCCTTTAAATTTAATTTTAATGATTTAAACAACCCCCCCAAGATCCAACCCCCAATTCTCATGAGCTTTTATTCAATTTCAAACTATCCAATGATTAATACCAATCTCTGATTGCGGGGTTTTTACATAGATTAGAGTCTTCTCAAGATCAATAACTCTAAACCTAATTTAAACCTTTTTAAACTCTCTTCAATTAACATAATTAAGATTGAATAAATCTTAGGACTTTTAATTGAACTAGACCACAATGACCTTGTTCAATACAGAAAACCTCCTATAACCTATCTTAGGGTTACAAGGGGGGCTTTTTATCCATGCCAGATCCCTCTATTAAACGATTTCTCAATCTTAATAATAGAGATATAATTCCCTCCTAATACTGCGCACAATCAAAAGAACAAAATATAATTGCAACATGAATAAACTAAAGAGTAAATTTTTTTATTGAACATCAACAATTCTGTCACATGACAATCGGGGGGGTTTTCAAGGGGAAAAGGTATGAAAATTTGCCACTCATAATCTAATGAAAGAGCAAAACATAAAAAAAATTGAGTCCATAAAAAAAATTCAAACACGAAAAATCTTGGGTTCAAATCCAAAAAAAATCCCGGCAACGTTCTGGGAGCAGTTCTCTTCTCTAAGGTTTCTCTTGTCCCCCTCCCCTTCTCTCATTTGGGTTGTTTTTTTATACTTCTTAAGGCATGGCCGGTCTTCGGGAAAGTACGACTGTATCTTTCCTTTTCCCAAAAGTGAAAATAGTCGCCGGGCCCGCCAACAGAGGGCCAATTTAAAACCGTGTCCCCAGGCGAAAATTGTAATTTCCCAATTTTGCTCAGTGTTTGGACAGCTAGGAGCACAGCTAGGAACAGGGGCTAGCAACACTGCTAGCAAAACGGTAGATTAAAACCGTGCCAATTCGGGAATTTTCCATTTCTTCGTAGGTCTGCCACGGTTTTAAGCACACCCAATCACAAGCCGTGCTTCCTTTCCAAGTGACAACCTTTCTCCTCAGGTGTGACGGGGTTCATGACGGGCGTGGCTTTCCCCCATTGTCCTAAATGCTTTAATTTGATCTTTCAAGCTTCAATTAGCCCCTTTTGTGATCTTTCTCCTTCTTTTTGGGTATTATACCCTGAAACATATATATTTATCTTTTAAAGTACCGAATCTGCATTGATTTTATTCAAAGACTTTACAAATTCTCTTAAATGCCCATGATTTAAAAGGGGTTTTTAAAACTCTTATCAAATTTCCCCACACTTAAGGTTTTGCTTGTCCTCAAGTAAAACGGATTAAAAAAACCCAAAGGACCATTCTCATAAGTTCTTGAAATTTAAAAGAAGATGTTTCAGCATCATCGATTTCTTAACCCTCAATTTTTGGAAAATCTTTACTCAATTTACTTTTAGTTAAAATTAAAAAAAAAATACTAAAATTCCAAAGCTAAATCCAAAGTGAATAAAAATTTTACCCTTATCTTTAAAACAAAATTTCCCCCAAAGTCAAATTGCCACAAATCGAACTAGAAAAATAAATATACCCCCTTTTAAATCATTTTTGAAGCAACACAAAGGGCTAAGCATGTTGTATCCCACTTGTCTCCTACTTTTCCTTTTTGTTTCATCCAATTTTTAAGTTGATTTAAAAGAGTTTCCCATTGAAGCATTAACAAAGTTAACGACCCATAAAAAAAACAAATTTTCGATCGTAATCCCGGTTCATCATCGAGTTAAAGACTTTTTCCCCCAGCGTAGAATGCGTCCCTAATTTTAAAATTGTTCAAGTCAAATTTAAATCATTTACTTAATTAATTAATTAAAGGGTTTCCTTGGTAGTAATCCCAGACCAGGCGTCTAGGCTACTAGGTTTTAAAAAATACCCCTTAACCCTACCATCTAAATCAATCAACTATCATTTATATAGCTCTTTTAATTCTTTTTTCTCAACTTTTCAAAACTTTTCTCTTTTTCTTTTTTTTTTTTTTTTTCAAAACTTCTTCAAAAGGAATCACCAATTAAAAGTATCATTTACCCTTCGCTCCAAATTTAATAGTTACCTACTGAGCAAAAAAGAGCATACTAAACTCCTAGTGCCCCTTAACCCAAATCTCACTTCCCTAAAAGTAAAGGTTAAATGACAAGTTTTTTTACTTCGCTTGGTTTTCTCTTGTAATTTTAGAAAGTATCTTAATACAAAATAAGAGAATAAAAAGGGTTTAAAGATTTAAAAGGGGGTATAAACAAATCAGCAGTTTTTGATTGTCAAAAACATCACGTTTTTCCCTTAAATTAAGAGGAAATTACTTTTTGATTGCAAACCCTTGTACCTAGTTTCGTTTTCCTAACCCGCTTCCCCACCTTAAAATAGACATTTCCCTAATTTCCTTGTGAAATGCAAAAAGGGAAAATTAAAGGTAAAAGAAAAAAAAAAAACAAAAGGAAAACGAAAATTTCCCCTAAAGTCTTTTACAACGCGAATCTTTAACAAAAGTAAGCGCGCCAAGTAGAGTCATGAGAACCCTGCTAAACATAACGGGTCGGGGTACCTTGAAAGCCCGTACTCCAACAACAACAACAACAGAAAAAAAAAACAAAACAAAAAAAAATCATAACGACTGAACATAAAGCTAACTATCTATCTTTTCTATTTTCAAACTTTTGTTTTGGGCAGTCTTCCAAAAAACAGACAAATCAGGACATAAAAAAAAAAAGTAAAACGGTATTCTGTCAATGGTCCAAATCTCCCGGGGTTTAACTTATCGACCCAAAATCGCGAGATCAGTTGCTGAAGTCATCATCCGATGGCAATGGGAAAGTGCCCGATCGGGGAGGAAAATCGATCCCAATCACCTCAGTATTCTGCTGATTGCTCGCTTCTGCAGTCGCAACTGCGGGACTTTCATGCCTGCCATAAGTTGCACCCGAGGATTCTAACATGAAAACCGGTATCATTAAAACCCCTCGGTGACGCTCCTCCAGAAACCCCGAGTAGCTTGAGATGTACATCCTCATCGTAGAGCCCCCACAGGGGAAGTCTACCCCAATTTTTCCCCCAAAAGCGGGGAAAAAAAAAATACAAAAAAACTCTTTAACCCCCTTCACCCGCTTTGACTACCTGGCTGTTCCCCCTTTTTAAATTTTTTCCAAATCTCAGTCAAACTCTTTACCGAATTACTGCTTTTAATTTGGTCCACCTGCTCTCGAGCTTGCTCTTGACCGCTCTTGTCCTCACCCTGCCGGGTTCTGTCTCCAGCTTTGTTGTTGGGGAGACACATCCATTAGCGAAAAATCCACCTCCGCAAAACACTCTCGGGAGAGAGGTCTCCTTCCACAATGTCCCTGGGAACCCCTTGGAAAAACACCATAATTTTTCAAAAAGCGAGTAATCCCAAAAGCCGCCAAAAACCTTGTGGCCCCAGATCGCATTGTTTTTTCAAACACCAAATAGCTGAATCCGACATTAACCCAAGTACCCCTAATCATACCCAACTGGAAAGCCGAAGCTTCACAACCCCCCTTTAGAATCACCTCTACCTGGGTTTAACGGGCCAGAAGGGGAATGGAGTACACGCACGGCAGGATCCCTTAAATGGCTCCCCTTAGATTTGGAGGGTCATATCCACCATTTCCCATACTATTCCAAACTCCAGCTGCGTAGGCCCCTAGGAAAGGGGGGTCTGGAATTTTTCGCGAAATTTATTGGTGCGATAAATCATCATCGTAAATCCCAAGCATTGATGAAGTCTCTCATTTCGACACGGGGGTAAAATCCCTTGGCAGTAGAAGGGGACTACGTTTTCAACTGGGTATCCGGCCCAAAAAAATAAGCTTTAATGGCAAAAAAAACATAGCTTGCGAAGAATAAAAGTCCTCCTCAATGCTCAGAAGTGCTCTCCAAACAGGATCTTCAAAAAATGTCAAATGTTCAAACCCCCCATACCTAGCTACATTTCCCCAAACAACTACTAATTAGGGATAAAAACCTTCTTTTTTCACTAATATACTTACCCTTTGCCCCCCCCTCCGCAAGTTAGGAGGGTAGCGTCGCGTGGTCCTAGGGGAACCACCAGTTGAACGAGGTTGAGCATTTTTGCTCGCCACGGTCTTAGTCAGGCATCTTGACTATACCCTGCTTGAAAAAATCTCTAAAGAGTGATGAATGATGTCCCTCACCTAGTGGAAACAACAGAGGGAAGAAAAAGAACGAAGAGCAGAAAAAAGGGGTAATGTGAGAAGAAAGAGAAATGAAGGCAAGGTGTTTTTTTTTTGGAAAGGCGAACCCTAAAAGGCAAATGACGACAGGGGCCCAAAAACGGGGGATGAAATCGGCCTACAATGCTCTATAAAAAAGAACATAAAAAAGTCTTACCTTTGGCACGGCTTGGGGCAGGGCTTGGACTTAGCGTCCCGTAACCTTGCTATCCACTACTCTATATAGAAAAATTTAAAAAAAAAAATCTTCCCTCGTCACGGCTTGTGGCTTGGACGTTGTAACCGTGTCATCTCTGGACTAAAACCCTTTCAAAAAATTTGCCCTTTCCCCTTTTGGTGAGTTAGACCATGTTGTACCCTTTTGTCAAAATCTTCCCTCAAAACTACCATCACAAATGAAATATGATGACAGTAAAAAAAAGAAAAACTAACCTAGTAGATGCATGGTTGCCCCCCAGCCAGCGCTTTTGTTTAACATCTTTGGGCTTGCCCTAATGAAAAGAAAAAGGTCAGTTATGGATTCGAATAAAAAAACAACTCCGCTCTTTCTTCAAAGCCCCTCTTGTCCCCTAATAAGTTTAAGTCTCTGTCCATTGACCTTGAAAATACCCTTTTTGATGGGAATCAAAACCCGACAAGACTTATCATTAGGGCAATAACAAAGGGATTTCGAATTTGGCGTGAGGACCATTTTGAGCAAATCGACCCCGGGAATTTTTATAACAAACCCTCTTTATCTTTTTCATGTATTTTATTTTCCCAAACAGGAATATTTATCATGCTTTACAGGGCAATGGACAAACCATTAAAAATCAGCTTGTGGGTTTTCCATGGCCCGACCTAAACCCGGGGAAAAAGTTGACCCCATGGTCCTATAGAAGACCGGCATCATGAAAGCTTTTCTTTTATGTTTTTTTCTTTTTATGAATATTTTATTGTATTTTGGTTTTGGACACTTTTATTTTTTTTAACTTTCATTTGGGTTAGCCACCTTAAAAAAAAAGGCAAACTTGAATTTTGAGCACTTTTTTAAACCCCAGAAGTAGCAAGTTTTTAAAAAACTTCTTAAGAGAGGGTTTGAGGCTTATCATTTTGCAGAATATACACCTCTTTTTACGTGAGAATTAAAGGGTTTATCCTTGGTTCCAAAATCTTTTCAAATTTTAATTACAAGACTTTAAATTGTGGCGAGGCAAAATCTTGAAATTGTGAGTTATATCAATTTCATTTGTTGTGTTTCTTTTCTTTTCTGTGTGTTGTATCTAGTTTTTAAATTTAGATAGTTCTTGGTCAGATTTCTTGTTTTTTTTCCAGAATTTTGTGATTATTTGAAGGAATTATCAAGTTGATTAATTCATCTTTAAGGATTTCCCTTTTTAACGTGATTTTCACCATTGGAAAAGGGATTGTTTTGTAACGGTTTTCTTTTATCAAATTGAGGCTTCATTTGCGTGGATTATATGAAATTAAGGGGGTTGTTAAAGCCATTTCCATTGTGGGGTTCGATTATAACATTAGTTGTTAATTTTATCATTTCTCATTAGGTTTCATTTGAAAAGTGCCTTTTTGGATCCGTTTTGCCTTGACTTGAGATATTTTTCTTAAGTCTTTTGGATTTCTTTTAAAAGTGTTTAGGCAACATCTTTTTGGTATCCCCAGCCTTGTTAAAGAAGGGGAATTTTTTTTTTTCAATTTTTGGAAGGATCATCAATTTGGGTTGATGAAGTGAAAACCGCAATTTTGTTGTTTTTTGTTGTTTGAGATTGCGAAATTACTTTGGATTGGGGTTTGATTTGCTGATTGTTGGGGTTGGTTTGGGAAGGTTATTATATCACTTTTTGGACATAATTCACGTGGAAAACAGAAGTACAAAGTGAATTTACTTTAGCAATTTTTTGAAATTTTAAAACTTACAAATTCTTACCCTGAAATAGCTTGTGGCGTGAGGAGTTGTGTTTTTTTGTTGTCTTTGAATTCCCCTTTTGTAATTCTGAATTGGTGAAGTACCCCAAATTTTAGATTACTTAAGTTTTTTTAAGGGAAATTTTTTGAATTCAAATCATATGCAATTAAAATTGTGGGAGTTAATGTTGCTATTTGAATTTGAATTCGTTTGTTACCAAAATTGGGAAGGTTTCAAAAAAGTAAAGTTATTTGAATTTCAAAATTTAAAATTTCTGCCCCTAGTGGGATTTGGGAAATTTATTTTGGGGAAAACTACTTATTAATCTTTTTTCTTCATTATTTTCCGTGGAATTGAAGACTACTTGTAATAATATTACCTTGTTTTTGGTGGAAGTGATAACTCTTAATTGTTGTTGTTGTTTGTGTTGTTGCCGTGGAGTTTTGTGGAGTGAGTGCACCGTGATTGAAGGGGTTGTGGGGGTGTAAATTTGGATTTTTGTGGATTTTAAAAGGACTGCACACAAGATCAATTGTGGGTGTGAAAACCGTGGAAGAAAGGAAAAATTAAGAGTAGAATTTTAAATTTAAAAACAAACATTAAAGTGTAAAGTAATTAAACATTTTCTTCAACATTGTGAGTTGAATTTAATTTCTTAACTATTAGAAGTATTTATTTGTGCTTCATTATTCTAAAAATTTTAAATATAAAAAATATTATTGCATTGGGGGCTTGTTGCACTGTGGGGGCATAGTGTTTGGGTTTGTTATCCAAATTGTTATTGTATGTGGGAAGTGAAAGGGGGTGTGCTACAAATTTTTTTGAGATTACATTTACTTTTAATAAACGCACCACAAACAGTCATATGAAGTGTGTGGGTACTTTGGCATGGGGCCCAATAGCCAAGTGGTATAACCAAGTCGTCGAAATAAAATGGAAGAACTCTAATAACAACTTGGGGGCCTTAGCAAATTTGTTGCTACATTAGCAAAAAGGGATTGATAGGATAACATTGCCCCCACCACCTTTTGGAAACCTTTCAGGCGCCACCTAGAGTAAAGGGGGATTATCATGCTCTTGGGAAGAAAAGATGAAAATTTTTGGGGCAAAAATTTTTATCCGGACAAGGAATTTTAAACCACCCGGGCCCCAGAGTGTGGAAGTACAGATGCCTTCTTTGATGGTGGGGGTTTTTCAGATGATTCCCTAGCTGGGGGGCCCAAAATTGTGCAGATGCAAGTATCCAACCTTCAAAGGTTCTTGAGGGCTTAGTGACACGACCCAACCCCCTTGAGCATAAAATTTTTCAGACACCGATGTGCCAACCTTCAGAGGATCCTGATAATCAAGTCAACGAGGGGCCCACCGAGAGCCAGATTGTTCAGAGCGTTATTTTTCCCTTCAGGGGTTTTTGAGGGTAATGAGCATTGGGCCAACCATTAAAAAACCCTTGGGGGTCAGCATCAATAGTGATTAGAAAAAAGGGGAAACAAACCAATGGAATGGGTTGATCGGGGGGGAAACATCTAGAAAGAGTCCAGTTTGTGTTGCAGATGAGATACATCCTAAAAAAGGAGGAGAGAAAAAATCACCTACTGGGTATTCCAGATATTGGGATTCTGTAAGATATTTTTTTCAGATGGATTGTTTTAGAAAATAAGTCCTACTGCATTCGATCTCTGATTTGAGGACAAATCTTTTGGGGGCCCCAGGAATGATAGGAATCAAAATCCGACAAAACTTATATTAGGGCAATAAATAAAGGATTTCGAATCTTGGCCATGAGGACCCTTTTGACAAATCGACCCCGGAAAATTTTTTTTAAACAACCTCTTTTATTTATTTTTTTGTATTTTAAAATTCCCAAAAGGAATATTTTCATGCTTTACAGGGGAATGGACAAACTCACTTAAACTCACTTTTTGGGTTTTCCCTGGACCGACCTGAACCGGCGATAATTGAGCCGAGGATCCTATAGAAGACCGGGATCATGAAGAGCATTTCTTTTATTATTTTCATTTTATGAACATTTTAGTTGTATTTTGGTTTGGGACACTTTTTTTTCTTTGTAATTTTATTTAGGGTTAGCCACCTTAAAAGTGGCAAACTTTGTAATTGTGAGCACTTTTAACCTAGAAATAGCAAGTATAAATACTTCTTTAAAAAAGGGTTTGAGGGCTTATCATTTTTCAGAAAAACACCTCTTTTCACGTAGAATTAGGGTTCAACTTGGTTTTTCCAAACCTTATCAATTTCAATTTCCCAAAACTTGAAATTTGGGCGAGTTCAACTCTTGAAAATGTAGTTTATCAATTTTTTTTGTTGTGATTTCTTTTCTTCCTAGTGTGTTTACTAGGGTTGAAATTTAGATAGTTCTTGGGCAGAAAATTTCTTGTTTATCCACGAATTCTTTGATTATTTGAAGGAAATTAACAATTGATTCAATTCATCTTTTTAAAGGGTTTCCTTGTTAACGTGATTTTCACCATTGGGAAAAAGGGGTTTGTTTTGTTACGGTTTTCTTTTTTCAAATTGAGGCTTCATTTTTGGGGGATTTATGAAATTAGAGTGTTGTTAAAGCCCCTTTTCCCTTGTGGATTCAGTTATAACAATTTGTTTTTTGAATTTCATCTTTATCATTGGTTTCTTTTAAAAGTGCCATTTTTGGATCCGATTTTTCCTTTACTTGAGATAGTTTTCTTAATCTTTTGGATGGCTTTTAAGAGTGTTTAGTTACATCACTTTTCAGGGTGTTCTAACTCCACCGTGCCAAAAGGGGAAACATTCTTTACCCAAAAGGACCTGACCATTTGGATTTGAGTTTCCCTGGGAAAAATTTTTCCTAGAGTTGAATAGCAATACCCTATCTCCTTCCTCAAATTGCTTGTGTGGCGTAACCTTGCGTCATGAATGCTTTTGGGTCCTTTCCCTATAAAAATAGCGTTTTCAATGCCGTAAGTCTTAATCATCAAGCTCATTAATCTGCCTCTTCCTGTGAGCTTGACTTGTTTAGATCGAAGTTGAAAGTCTTGATTGCCCAGAATGCCCGATGTGAATCTCAATTGGTAATGACACGCTTTCCCATATACTAACCGGAAAGGAGTTATATCCAGTGGTGTTTTGTACCATCCTAAAGCCCCCAAAAGCATCATTAACTTTTTTGCCCCCAAACCCCGCCCATGCTGAGAGTTATCCCTTTTAAAATGTGCTTTACTCCTAGTTGTCAACTCTACTTGCCCACTTGTCTGTGTATATATGGCGTGTGAGACGGTGAGTCACTCCAATCGGAAAGACTTTTCAATCTGAGAGTTGCCAAAAATGTGTACACCGATCTCTAATTTAGTGCTTCGAGGCACCCCAAAACGAGGCAGAAGAGCTTCTTGAGGAACTTGACAACCACCATAGCAACATCATTTTGTTGGTAAACTTGTGCTTTAGCCACTTAGACACATAATCCACTTCAACCAATAAACTTGTTCCATACTAAGGGGAAATGGTCCCTATAAAATCAATACCCCATACAATCAAACACCTCACACTCTAGAATATAGTGCTGTGCATTTCCGTCCCACCTGAATCAGCCATCTCCCTGGCATCGTATCTCACTGAGCTACAAAATTTTGGGCAGTCCTTGAATATTAACGTCTAATAAAAACTACTTCCAGTACTTTGTGGCTTGTCCTATTGGCACTATGGTGGTCCTCCAGTGGTCCACAAAGACAAAGTTCAATCTCCGTCCTAACCTCATGTTGAGACACACCGCCTAATCATTTGGTCTGAGCAATACCTAACAAGTAGGGGTCATCCCAATAGTAATACTTCATGTCAATAAATAACTTCTTTTTCTGTGCTTGGACATGTCCATGGAATGGACCCTAGCCACTAGATAATTGGCTATGTTTTCAAACCATGGGGACTCCGAACCGTTAACTTTGTTTTATTAGAATAACAAATTCTCCTCAGGAATTCATCTGAATATCTTCTTTCTTTAGCTCTCCACACATGGGTTCTCCAATTGAGATAAAGATCCGCTGCGAGGTTTTCTGCCCTTTTCTTGTCCCGATCTCAAGGTAAATTCTTGTAATGGAGTATCCACCTGATGCGGCGGGGTTTTGCATCCGTCTTGTCATTAAATATCTCAGCAAAATGGACAGCTATACACTATCACCTAGAAAGAACAGATAAGATCGGAATTTGTCAAAAGGCAAACACTACTGCCAACAACGATCCTTCTCAAGTAGTGTATAATTCTAATTTGAGCCACCGTTAAGTTTTTTTGCTGGCCATAGTATATTAATTCGGTTTGGAAATACTTATCATTTCTTTAACCCAGTACAGCTTCCTACAGCATAGACGCTGGCCTCGCACATCAGTTTCAAATGGTAGGTTCCAATCTGGAGCCACCTGATAGGAGCTTTATCAGTTTCTCCTTCAGCGCCGCAAAGGCTTGAGGACATTCATCATTGAAATCAAAGGCCTATGTTCTTCTCCAGCAACCTGGTGAGAGGACGATGCAATCTTGGGCAAAAACTTTGATGAACGTCTACAGAATCATAGCATGTCCCAGAAACGTTCCGATAGCTATTTAAACTCTAAGAGGGTGGGGGAAGTTTGGCTTAGTATCAACCTTGGCGTTGTCCTACTTTCAATCCTCTACTGGAGATATTTTGTGTCTAAGACAATACCTTCAGTCACCATAATTGACACTTCTCATTCTCCCAATTCAAGACTAAGTTAGTTTCTTCACAACGTATGAGCAACCTTTTCCAAATTCTGTAGGCAAGAATCAAATGAATCCCCAAACACGAAAAATTCATCCATGAATACTATTCCATAATATCCCCCTCAACCAGATCATCGAAAATCGCTAACCTACACCGCTGAAAGGTAGCCAGTGCTTACATATGCCAAATGGCATCCTCCTGAAGCACATGTGCCATAGGGGACATGTAAATGTAGTTTTCTCTTGAACATCAGTTGTCAAATCTGATCTGGTAATATCCCGACATCCCATTCTAGAAAAACAAGTTAAAAAATATTTCCAGCAGCCCTCCAACATCTGAACCGACAAAAAGGTAAAGGAAATGGTCCCGTACGAGTGGCTTCATTTAATTTGCGATAGTCAAATGCATACTCGCCATCCCGTCACCGTCCTCAATGGTATGAGCTCATTATTCCTCATTTGGGACCACCGTCCATCCCCCGTCTTTGCACCATTCACTGGACGGGCTACCCCATTAACTATCAGAAATGGATAAATTAGCCTAGCACTAACAATTTGCATTACTCTTTCTTAATGACTTCTTTCATGTTTTGGATTAGTCGTCTGGGTAGAGGGAGGGTGCACCACTGGTTAGAAATGCTGGTCCATCGGGCAGTTTTTGTGTGTCAAAAAGATGGACTAACGCCCTTTGATATTAGCGATTTTCCATGCAAGGCCCGTTAGGTTGCTCCTGGTTTCAAGATCTTCAAGACTTTTCCTTGGCTGTCCATGGTTGAGGGGGGGGCCCGGGCTGGGCAATGATGACCAAATTTGAGAATCCTTCTCTAGTAATAAAGTAGGCTTGCTCCAGATGAGTCGAGGGGGAGTGAGGATCTAATGTATTTGGAGGGATATCTGGAGAGGCGTGATATTATATAAATAGCGGCATGTGAAATGTGTTAATGTAATAGTGTTGGTGAGGGGGGGGGCGGCATTGTGATTTAGTAAAGATTGTGTGAATTATTTTATGGGGTGTGTTTTTGATAGTTAATGTAGAGGATTGTTGGATGAATTATATTTAGTGGTAGATAAGAGTTTTGAAGGGATGTTTAGTGTTATGAATATGTAGGGGTTGGGAGTATGATTGGGATGTTATTGGATGATTTGAGTGAGTGGGAGAGGATGATATTGGGTGGGTGATAGTTATAGAGAAAAAATTGAATGAGTTGATGATTAGATTTGAATTATGATTGGTGGGAGAATGGGAGTTTTTGATGAAATTTTTTTTTGATGGGTTAGGATGGGATTATGAATGGAATTTTGATATTTGATAATTTTTTGGGAGGAGGGTGGTTATATGAGGATTGTTTAAAGAGTTTTAGGATAGGTGGGAGGAATTGGTTGAGATGGGAGGGAAGGGGGGAAAAGTTAAATAGGGGCGTTTTGTTGTGGGGATGATTGGGGTGTAGTAGAAGTTGAAGTTGAGGGGGGGAGTAGTTTGGGAATTGTTACATGGATGGGTGAAAATACTCCCTGGATATTTCAATTTCGTTGGATAGTTGGTTTATATAAATTGAAGAAAATTTGCAACAATTGTTGCAGTGGAGATCTCTTCCAATCTCTTTTATTGGATAGTAAATCTTTTCAAGAACTTAGCATACAAGGGCATTCTGAGAAAGGGTTCCACAAGTGGTAATTTTTGATATGTAACTGTTTGAACAAACCAAAAACTTACCGAAGTGTTCTCGCTCCTTGTCGTTCCGTAGCCTATCAGGATATGCAAATGGGGGTTTATAGGGCTGGACGATAGGTCTTCTCCATGCTTCCAAGTCTTTTGTTCTTTCCCTCTATAACACATGCCCTTTCCGCTTTATCAGTAGTTTTGCCTTTATCACAGTTTTTTTCACCTTCCCCTTCCTACTAATAAGGTTTCCCCACACTTGTTTGATTTCACTTCCTTTCCACTCCTAAAGTTATTGCCATTCACGTGTTCCCTTGGGTTTCCTCTAGTATTTCCAAGAGAGACCCTTGGGTCACTCACAAGCGCTTTAGAGATCTCCCCATTTGGTTTTCCAAGTTGTGGATTGAGGCTTCCATGATTCCATAGAGCGCCTCAGTGATTGCTAAGCGTTCCTCTCCGATCGACTTGAATGAACTTCGCAATCATATCCTAAGGTTAGATTTCTTTTCTGGAAAGGAGGTGGGAACTGATCTTGGAATCCTGGAGCAGGTGCTTACCCCAATGAGATTGCCTGAGTACTTCTAGGGAAATTTGGATGATACGCATCCAGTGATTATATGTGTTACTATAGGGATTGTTCTATGATCTAGTGGATTTCCTACATACTCAACATGCTCTGTCACTTCAGACATCAACGCATTGTTGGAATGAGGTTCAATTGAGCAGTATGGGAATGATTGAGATACAGCCATCACCTTCAACTTTTGAAGCGAGCCGCATCTACTTTTGCAGCAATTAATGTCATCAATCACCCATATATGCGCCCACCTGCCCTGTGCTTTTGTCTACCATGGCTCCCATTGATGATTATTTATTTTGCCATGTTCTCTAATCAAACTCAACGACTCCTCCGGCATTTTCACATTAAAGTACCCCCACCCGCAGCAACAATGTCTGCCGAGTTGCATAGTCAAGCCCGTTATAGAAGGTGGAAACTTGCAGCCATTAGGCATTGGTGAAGGTGGACACCTACCTCAGAAGAATCCTTGAATCTGATCCATGGCTTCATGTAGGGCTCGTAATCTAGTTGAGTGAAATGAATGAAATCATTTCTCACTTGGCAGTTTTCGATGTGGGAAATAATAAGCCCAGGAAAGTCTCCACCATCTGGGTCCAAGTGGATCTGGAATCCCGAATAGTGAACTAAAACACACTGCCTTGCTTTCCTCCCCCGAGAGTAAAGAAAAGTCGCAATTTCAGTGCTGCCTCAATACGCCGTTTTGCTTACCCCAGGCACCCCACACCCAGAACAACAGCCAGATCGCCAGATTCACCCACGACCGACCCAACGTTCCCCCAGTCTATGGTTTGAAATCATAAAGCAATGAATAGGCCTATAAATCGAAGATGTAGGCCTCAATGCAGGTTTGCACAAAACACACCCATTGCTCTCAGAGTAGGACTACCATATTCAACCAACGATACATCGTTCATACTGCCATTGGCCCATTTGCACTCATCGCCTTCTAAAGGTTTGGTCAATTTCAGGAAACAAAGTCAAGAAGCTTAGATTAAAGCTCCTGTCATAAACCGCGATAGATAAACTAAGAACATAGTATCCTCAACAAAATTGAATGGAAGCACAATGAAATAATGAACATAACTAAAAAACAAAAATACAAATATAAAAAAATATAGTAAAGTAAGTAGGTAGTCAAGTTTTATTTTTCCTAGATAATTTACAAGTCCCATCAATGGCCCAAAAAAAACTTGGTGGACAAATCTGACCGATCTAACAAGTTTAACCCTCTACTGCAATCAATCCTAGCTACAATCAGTTCTCAGGCAAGTGTACCTACACTAGCAATATAGCATAGGAGTAAGCAGATATCGATCCCCACTGAAGACTTTATACGTACTAGTACAACGATTCTCCACTATCAAACTTCTATCACTATAGATGATCCAACTATCCTAATTATTGCCTAAACCTGAAAGAAACAAATAAAATGACAAAGTAAATGTAATCAAACCCTCCCTTAATTAATTCAAATGTTTAAACCTACCTGCCCAAGATCCCACCCCTAATTCTCATGGCAGTTTTATCAATTCCAAACTATCCAATGGATACAACCCAATCCTCTGATCAGCAGAGTTTCTACACTAGATCAAGTCTTCTCAAGATCAATAATTCACTAATCCTAAATAAGCCAATTTAGATCTCTCTTCAATTAACATAATTAAGATTGCAAATAAAATCTAGGACTCCTCAAATGAACCAGGACCACAATGACCATGTTCATACAGAAAACCTCCTATAACCAATCTCTAGGATTACATTGAGGAGTCTATTTACAATGCCTTATCCACTCTATTAAACCGATTTCTTCAATCTTAATAACAAGATATAATTCCATCCTAATAACTGCGCACATATCAATATGAACAAACTATAATTGCAAATGCATAAACTCAAGAGTAGAATAATTATTGAACATCAACATTCCTGTCTCATGACAAAAGGGTTTTCTCAAGGGAATACAGTTATGAACATTAGCCACTCATGAATTTTTTCCCTTAAATAAGAATAGCAAAAACCAAAAAATAAAATGAGTCAAAAAGAAAATACAAACAAACGAAATATCTGGCTTTAAATCCGAAAACTAACCTAGCAACAGCGTCTGGCATCATCTTTCTCCTTCTCTAGGGTTCTCTTGTGCCGCCCCCCTTCTTCTCATTAGGGTTGTTATATTATACTTCTTAAGGAATGGCCGAGCATCCTCCAGCCTGGAAAATACGACTATATCTTTCCTTTTCCAAGTTTAATCTCGACAAGTGAATAACACCGCCTGGCACGCCTAACGGCACGCCAATTTCAAACCGTGTCCTCCCACTGGTCGAAAATCTGTAACCTCCTCAATCTTGCACATTGTTAGGCACGGGCTAGGTAGCACAGTAGGAACACGGCTAGCAACGACTGCTAGCAACACGGATAGAAGCACGGCTAGATTATAAACCGTAGCCAAGTTCTGGAATTTTCCACTTCTTCGCAGCATCTGCCACGGCTTCCAGCACACCCATATCACCAGTCGTGCTTCCTTCCAAAGTGACAACTTTCATCCTCAGGTGTGCACACGGTTCATGACATGGGCGTGGCTTCCCTGCATTATCCATAAGTAGCATTAACCATGAACTTTCATAGCTTCAATTATGCCTCCTTTTGTGATCTTTCTCCATCTCTTTAGTATTTATACCTGAAACATATATATTTATCTGTAAAGTACCGAATCCGCAATTGATTTTATTCAAAGACTAATACAATTCATCATTAATGCCCATGATTTATAAGGATTAATTTACCTCTTATCAGTATCGCACTAAGATTACACAGTTCCCTAATCTTTTTGTCATGTGCAAACCAGAGGGACACAAGGCAATCAACTAGTCCTCAAGGAACAAATCAGAAATTAGACATGGCCAATTCAATTGGGCAACTAGACGTGGCTTTAGTGAGAGGAAAGCGAGTAGATCATAGGTAGAGGTCTTAAACGAAGAGTTCTTACCAATGTGTTTTTGCCATTCATTTAGGCAACACCAGGATATCTCAGATTGGACAACCATTGTGGGTATGCTTCCCGTACATTCCTGCAATACAATGTGCTATTTGATACAATGTATCTATGTCCTATGTGTCTAAGAATTTTTTTTTTTTGTGCTATAGTTTGAATGTTGAAAAATGAATGACTGCCTAACTGTTAGTACTCCTTTTAGAGTAGGAGGAAGAATTAGTATGACATGCAAGGAGGGAGAATAGAAATACATGAGTAGGATATGCTAACAGACCTCTTAGTATTGGAGGTAATAGAGTTGACATTATTTTGGGTGTTAACTCTGGCTGACAAAATAACATTCCACCATTGACTATCACAATATAGGTGTTGCAATTTGATATTAGGAGATGGATATTTATGATTACAAGTAAAGTGTAGAGACCCCCAAGATTTGCCTACTTATAAGATGTGGGGAAAAAGTGTATTGGTAACTATATCTATCGAAGCTAGTGAAGAAGTTAAGATGGAAGAGTATCAATAGTAAGGGAATTTCCTAATGTTTTCTAGAAGATCTTCTTCGATTTACCCTTAGCTAGGGAAATAGAATTCAAGCATCGATATAGTATAGGGCATGGTACCTATATTAAAACTAGTCTACAAGATGGCACCAGTGGAATTAGAAGAATTAAGGAAACAATTATAAGATCTACAAGATTAATGGTTTTATAAGACCTAGTGTCTCTCCTTGAGGTGCACCAGTCTTGTTTATAAAGAAGAAAGAAATGGAAACATAGAATTTATATATATCACAGGGAGTTAAACAAGGTCACAATTAAAACAAATATCCTCGTGTGGGGTTCCCCATGAAGATGACGTATTTGACATTATAAGGAGCTCAAGTGTTCTCCAAAGTAGACATAAGCTCGATTACCAACAATTAAGAATCAAAGATGAGGACAACTAGAAAACCACATTTCGACTAGGTGTGGGTATATGAGTTTCTGGGTAATGCCCTTTTTGGACTAAATGAAGCATCCGCTTGCATTCATAGATTTTTAAATGAACAAGTATTAAGGATTTTCTAGATAAATTTGAATCATCTTTATAGAACGATATCCTCATATACTTTAAAAGCACTGAGGAGCATGAAAAAACACTTGGACTGGAATTATGCAAGTACAAGATGAGAAGTTGTATGCCAATCAGTTAATTGTGAATTCTAGTTGGACGAATTGTCTTCTTAAGGTCATGTAGTTAATAGAAATGGGATATTTATAGACCTAAAAAAGGTGAGAGCAATCGTAGACGGCACAGACCAAAAATGTTATAGAGGTAAAAGCTTCCTAGGTCTAGCAGACAACTACAAGAGGATTATAGAAGGTTATTCAAATACAATCCTCTCCACTAATTTATGAAGAAAGAATGTAAAAATTCGAGATAGGATGCAAATGTAAAGCTAGTTTGGTCAAATGCTTAAGGAGAAACTTGTGTTGATGCCAGTTTTGACTTTGCCTAAGAGTGGAGAAGAGTTTATAGTCGTATAGTGATACCTTAATTTAAGAGTTAGGGGGTATGTATTGATTCAAGGTGGTCATAATAGCTTATGCTTCACGACAATTGAAGTCATATGAAACATCTGCAACTATCTAACTCATGACTTAGAATTGGCAGTCGTAGTTCTAACTTTGTAAGCTATGGAGACCATTACATATATGGGAGAAAGAAGTAAAATCATCCATTGACCAATAGAAGTCTGAAGTACATATTTACGTAAAAGAGCTAAATATTAACACAGACGAGATGGTTAAATTAATCAAATATTACAAACACTAAGAACAATATCATTTAGGAAAAGAACTTAATGGCAGATGCACTTAGCAAAAAAAAAAAAAAAAAAAGGTAATTTAGAGCCCTCTCATCACTTCATAGAAGAGTTATTAGAAGACAGCACAAATTGAAACTAAAAGTTTAACACAAGCAGTGGGAGCAAAAATGCTATTTTAAGGATTCAGTCCAACCATAAAGGATATAAATAAAGCTAGTCAGTGGAAGATAAGGACATTCAAGAGATCAAGGAGCAGAATAGAATAAGGCAAGGCACATGAATTCAACTTAGATGTAGAAGGAACCTTAAGGTACAAAAAGAGACTAAGTGTGCCAAAGGATGTAGAATTGAAAGAGAAGATAATAAAAGAGGTACATCACTCCGCCTATACCAAGCATCCAGGAAGTACCAAAATGGAGCAAAGACACAAAAGAGCTATTCTTAGAGAGAAACATTAAGAGAGAAATAAGCTAAATATGTGGCTAGATGCCTCACATGCTAGCAGATTAGATAGAACATCAGAGATTATTTAGAAATAACAACCCTTCTAGTGTTGGAGTGGAAATGGGAGCATGTGACAATGGACTTTGTTATAACCCTCCTAAACACCAAGAGAAGTATGATGCAGTTTTAGGTCATAATGGACAGATTGACAAAGACTACTCATTTTATACCTATCAGAGTAGGATAAAAATTGGAGAAACCTGGCTCAGATATATGTACAGAGAAAACAGACTGCATGAATTGCTAGTGACAATCACTTCTAATAGAGACACAAGATTTGTGAGCAGATTTTGGAACAAGCTACACAAAGAATTTATGCACCAAACTACAATTTAGTTACCACATTTCCACGAAATAGATTGTCGATTTTGAAAGAACTATAAAAATATAAGAAGAATTACTCCGGGCATGGTGCATTAGATTTTGGAGAAACTGAATGAGCATATTCCCTAGTAAGTTACCTATAATAACAATTACGCAATCATTCACCCAGATGGCACCATATAAAGCTCATTATGGAAGAGGTGTAGATCCCCATACATTGGGATGAATGGGAGAAAGAAGATAATGGGACTATAATTAGTAAATAGAAGTAGTAGACAAGGAGAAGTATATCAAGTAAAGATACAAATGGCACCGTCTCATCAAAAGAGCTATGTAGACAAGAGAAGAAGCCTTTGGATTTTAAGTGAGAGATAAGTTATTATGAGGATTTCTCTAACAAAAGGATGAAATAGATTCGGGTTGAGAGGAAAGCTAAACTCAAGATATATAGGCCTTGTTGAGATATTGGAGAGAATATGCACAATGGCTTACTAATGACAACCGAGCTAGGAAAAGGTAGCAGATCCTCTTGAGAATCCCATATGACCTATGACACGACTTCGAGCTTAATGAACTTAAGGATGCACTTACAAGTTAATAAAAGAGGTTAAAGATAGGAGCTATACTGCATCAAAACAACCAAAAAACTAACAAGAATAATCCATGTCATTGAAGTCCCAAGATGGACCCTGGAACGAAGATAGCTTAAGATAATTGAAGAAACTAACAGATGCTAGCCTTTAAGAGTGGAAAAGCCACTGTGTAGAATCAAAGCCGCCGCCTAACTATCCGGTGTTTAAGAATAAGAAAGGCCAACCGAATCTAAATCAAGCCATTGGCTTTAGTGTCGCTTAAGGGAAGGATGTATGCAGACTTAAAATAAGTTTAGGCTATCGACTATTGTTTGTTTTTCCTTTTATACCTTAGGGTTTTCTATGGGTTTACTAACATTTGAGGAGACTATAAATAGTCACTTTGACTCCATTTAGACACTTTTGAACCATTTAAAAAAAAAAAAAACACTCTCTTTAATTCTTGAAGAACTTTGAACTTATATCGTAATTGTCCTGAAGAGTTCCTCCTTTACTTATCAGTCAAAATTCCTCCCGATTGTGGCTATCCATTATACCAAGTTGTTGCTTCATTAAAAGTAATGGGATCGTGGTTTCTCTTCAATCATGAATCGATCATAATTTTTCGATACAATTTGAATTTAAGTTCGGCACAGTGACATAGTACGTATTCAATTTGGTATCAAGCACACCAAGTTGGTTAGAAATTGCCTACTTGAATCCAACCGTGTTTCTTTATAGATCTAAGGGCTTAAAATTCAAAAAGAAAGAAAGAAGGAAAGAAATTCTTATATAAAAAAAAAAGAAAAGAAAAGAAGAAGAAAAAGTTCAAATTCCTTGTGTATCTATTAAGCTTGTTCGACTTTGTTATAGCCATTACTATCTGCGTTCATTAGCCCACGTTTGATTTCTTGAGTTAAATAGTAAAAAAAAAAAAGGAAATCCATACTAAAAACGTTATAGGATTCTGGTGATGTTTTTTGTGAAGGAACCCAAAATTATAGTTTGCATATGTTTGAATTTTTGGGGAAACTAAGTGACTTGTTGATTATTAATTCCAATAACAATGAATTTGTTGAAACCAGTGAAAAAAAACTTTGAGTTGTTTATTAGTTCTAAAAGAACTAAAGGAGAAATTGTGAGTGGTAAAAGGTAAGTGTGGTGAGACCTTTAGAGTGTGTAAAAGGTTAATTCAATATTGTAGGCCATGAATACGAGTGATTGAGGAGTGATTCATTGATTGAGTAGAAAACATGCAAGGAGTGAATCAGTAGGATCTAATCTTTTTTCTATTATCATCTTTGTTTTTTATTGCAAAAATATGTTTAACAGAAATTTTATCTTGATAGTGTGATAGTGGGGGTTTATTGACACGAATTGATCATGGAAACTCTAATTGCTGAGATGAGGAGAATGTTAGAGTGGAGATGGATCAAGTTCAGGACAATGAAACAGAATTGGAGCAGTCCCCAGGATTGCTATCATGATCATGCCAAATCGTAGCATTTATAATTTATAATGCCTGTTCCTAATTCTTAACTAAGTTACATAGGCAAGTGGTACCTACGTGGATGTAATATAATGTCAAGACAGGGTCGATCCCATAGAGATACACCAACTACTAGTACTAACTACTTCGTTCCTATTATCTAACCACGCTTAAAAATAGTGGTTGAAACTTAATTACTCTAATCTTAAAAACTAATAACTCACTAACAACTATGGTTCTGAAGATTTATCAATTGATAAAAGCAACCTAGATCTTATTCTAGCTCTCTATTCCTATCATTAATTCATTAGATTTATGAAGATTGGCGTAGTTGACTTCTTATACTGTCGAATTCCCTAGTCAAGTTAAATACTTTCCACAAGTATATTAACCATCAATCCTAGATTATCAAATAGGATCTCTCCATATTTAATACAACCTAGAATTGGCATAAAGCACATGAAATTCGCATCAAAATAAGCGATGTAAATAAAGACTCTTGTTTTCGCTATCTCTTGAAGAACAATCAAATCTCATTAATTGCACTAATCTCATCAAAGAGGCATTTCTCAATTAACTATTGATGATATCATGCATAATTTTTTCCCCCATATTTCGATCAATGAAATCTAAGAAACAATTGAAGTGCAATGCATATTAATCATAAGAAAGTCAACAACTTTGCATTAAAAACCCGAATCTTCATCACATGACAAGAAGTTTTGAATAAAATCTAGATTAGAGTCTACTTGATGGGAAAATTTCTGACAAATGTCAACCTTTTTTAAACCCAATTTAAGAGATTATCCAAATTCTCATATTTTTACCTTTTTTTTCTTTATTTCTAACTTAAATTTGAGAATAATATTACAGGTATAAATTATAATTCTCCATTGGGATCCAAAATGTCCAACAACTTGAGTTGGACACCGAACAGATTTTCAGATAACAACAAAGACCTTGGTGCGATAGTCGCTATTCTGAGGCAGTTGGATCATGAAGACTTTATGAATTTGTATCTTGTAAATGTTTAATGTAACTATTTTGGTTGTATTTTTGTTTTTGGAAACTTTTATTTCCATTATAATTTTCATTAGGCTACCACCTTAAAAGTGCAAACTTGAAATTTGAGCACTTTTTAACACCTAGGAGTAGCAAGAATAAATACTTGCTTAAGAGAGGGTTTTGAAGGAGGCTTAATTTTTCCAGAAAAAAAAACCTTCACAATTCGTGAGAGGGCATAGGGTTTCCTAATTCCAAATTCTCTTATCAAATTCAATCCCAAGAAGTTGGAATTGTACGAGTGCACAAGGAGAAATCGTGAGTAATATCATTCGATCTTGTTGTTGTTCATTTCTTCTCAGTGAGTCATATATAGGGTAAGATTTGAAACTTTTCTTGGACTTTTTAGTGATTTTTAATTCGTGATAATCTCCTTGTAAAAGTTTTTAACTGATCATGAGATGAATACTTCTAATGATTGGCGTGAATTAAAGCATTATTGGAAGGATAAATTGAGATCACGGTTTTGGTGCTTGTCTTATTGCATTCCTTTTGATTTTATTTTACATGAACTTCATCTTCCTTTGTGGTTATTGGTTAATATTATCATTAGATATTACAATTGGTTCATTTGAACAACAATTTCCATCAAAATCTACAAGGTGTTCCCAGAGAATTGCTTTTTTTGGTGGACCGGTTTTGTACGAGATTGGGGCTTTGTTTCCCTAAGTTTTTGATTTTCTTAATAAGGTTGGAATTAGGCACATCATATTTTTGGTATATAGAGCTTAAAGGATATTATGAGAATGGGTTTTTTCGATGGAAGCTTGGGAATTGAAAAGTTTTTGTATTACCATTTTGAACTAAATTGTAGAAAATTGGAAACCTCAGAACAATTGAATTTTTTTTTTTTTTTGTGTGTCAATCACCTTGATCTTTAATACGTATTGATTCTTGTAGAAGAGGATTAAATGAAGCTTCTAATTTGAAAGAAAAGTTTGTTATTGTCTTCATCCTTGCCGTGTGTTAGTTTACGTGAGGAAGGAGAGAATTTCATGTTATAGCATTGTTAATTAAGTGAATGATGGTTTCATCATTATATGGGCCCCGAATTGAAGAGTCATTTTCATTAGCAAGATTTCTTCAAGTGCGTTGAGGATAGGAAACTGATTGAATTCAAAATAAAACCATTAAACTATAGAGTTTTTGTGTAATAATCACCTTGATTGCACATTAACTTGTTGGAATTAATTGCTTCCTAAATTAAAAAAGGAGTAATCTTTAGTTAGTTTGTTTTGTTCTGCTACCTGGAAGTGAAGGTTGCAAACATATTATTGTTGCATTGATTATTGTGTTGTGTGTGGTAGTGTGCAAGTGGACGGAGTGAGTTAAGTTTGGCGTGAAGTTGTTTTGTGAAGTGAGGTGCTACCAATTACTAGATATTACACTAAGTACACCAAATAGATTGCATCCATAAACATGTCTATACTAGCGTAATGAGAATAGGGGGGGGATGAAGCCAATAGTCTAGTAGGTGGAGGTCAGGGTCCTAATGTTGCAGGTATGAGGACCTTAGATGAAGTCAGCTACAGGATCCATACTAATAGTGCTACTTCAAGCAACTAGGAATGATAGGATGACAATACCATAACCACTATGTGGTAAACCATCAGGCACCACCCTGAGTAGCCACAAAACCTTCAACAAACAGAGTAGTGGGAGATGGTAATTTAAATAGAAGGATGGGTGAGGGGAGCAAATCTTCCAACATGAAGAAAGGGATGACAATTTTGGTGTAAACCTAATCAGTAATAGGGATTTCAGCCACCACGAGGTTTGAAGTATGTGAAACTACAGAAGCCAACCTAAAATGGTAAAGGATCTGCAATGAAATACTAACTGGGAGGATAAGGTCGAAGGTCCTCTTCGAATGTTATATATCGACGATAGTACCAGGGTCAGATTGCTGCTTTGACTTTTTGTGGGGTATGCTACACTTTGGTGGAAGAATCCTGATCATCAACAAGGCCGTCAAGATGGAGAGGCAGAGTTCGACCTGAGGGACTGAAGAGGTTGCTAAGGAAAAGATTCATTTCCTGAGCACTACAAACAAGAGTTGTTTATGCAACTAGCAAACCATGAGGCATGGGGGGCAAAACAGTGGATGATTATGTGCAGGAATTTAAGACCCCCTTATGATTAGTGTGGGTCTGTTGAGCCTCCAGACCATAACTATAGCGCGATTTGTCTCAGGTCTAAAGTTTACTCAAATATAAGGATAGCGGTATTGTTGAGTTGCAAGCACTATTCTACACTGATGAGGTTAACATTGGCCTTAAAAGAAAGAGGACAGAGGAGGTCCAACTTCTTTAGGGCTCCCAAGCATTAGGCTCAACAATGTTAATAGACCCATCTCAGCCGACATCATTCGAGTGAAGCAAAGGAGGTTGTGAAGGATTCAAGCAGTGGACACTACTACCCCAACCTAGTAAGAGAAAACTTACCCCACTGTGTAGGTAAAGAGGTCATGGCATGCAGAAACGAGGCAAACTATTTCCTGGATCTACTAGAGAGGAAAGCGCAAACCAGATAAAATGTTTTAAATGCATTGGGATTTGGGCATATGGCTGCACAGTTCAAATAAGAGGGTGATGACTGTTTATGGAAGACACTCATAGAAAGGATATTGAGGATGTTCATGTCAGATTGACTTACAGACTTACCTACAGTCACTGTAGGAATACACGATATCAGAAGCCAATGACGCTTTGAGGACTATACTGGGGAAATATCTTCCCCTTAATGTGTTACTTAGGATTTTGTCCACATCTCTGATACCAGTAATATCAAAGGGAGAACATATTTCATACCTCTTGCAGAATCAGAGTAACCTTGTATACACATCATCGATAGTTGGGTAAGTTTCACGAAAGTTATATCTCTGCACTGGTAGACAAATTACAACTATCTACGTATACCACATCCTAAGCCTTATCGTTGCATGGCTAGAGAATAGAGGTATATGTCAAGAGTTACCCTATAGGGCAAATGTTCCTGTGAGTGTCGGGCAAAACGATCAAGATGAGATCCTTTGTTATGTAATTTCCAATGCATGCATTCCATTTGTCTGTTAGGTCCGGCCTTGTTGATAATATCGACGGGGTGATACATGATGGGTTTGAAAATACCTACATGTTCAGGCATGGGCGAGTCACGCATAGATCTAATACAGATGACTCCATCTTGAGGTCCAAGTTTTTCAGAGACAAATCAGGAATCCATCCACTACCATGGTTAGTCGAAGAGCCGGACAAGAGAGTATACTAGGGTTCAATTCCCACAACTGATTCCTCTAGATTTGAGGGCAAATCTTTCAGAAGCCCAAGGAGATGATGGAAAATTTCTGACAATGTCAACCTTTTCAGACCCAATATGGATGATTATCCAAATTGCTCATAATTTACCTTCTTGTCTTTTATTTCTAATTAAATTTGAGAATAATCTTACAGGTACAATTATAATACTCCATGGGATGCCAAAATCCTAACTTCGTTGACACTAACATTTTTCAGGATAACAATCAAAGACCTCTGCGATTTTCGCTATTCTGAGGCATTATATCATGAAGACTTATGTTATTTTGTATCTTGTAAATGTTTACTAAACTATTTTGGTTGTATTTTGTTTTTGGACTCTTTTATTTCAATGTAATTTTCATTTAGGGCTAGCCACCTAAATGGCTAACTTGTAATTTTGAGCACTTTTTAACCCAGGAGTAGCAAGTTATAAATACTTGCTTAAAGAGGGTTTGAAGGAGGTTTAATTTTTTAGAAAAAAACACTTCACTTTTGTGAAGGGCTTAGGTTTTTCCTAATTCCAAAATTCTCTACAATTTGAATCCTAAGAATTTTGGAATTGTGTTGAGTGCAACAAGGAGAAATCGTGAGTAATATCGATTCATCTTTGTTGTTGTTCTTTTCTTCTCTAGTGAGTCATATCTGGGGAGATTTGAATCTTTCTTGGACTTGTTAGTGATTGTAATTCATGGATAATCATCTTGTAAAGTTGATTGTTCATTGAGATTGAATAGTTCTTAGTGATTGGCGTAAATTTGGGCATTATTGGAAGGATATTGAGATCATGGTTTTGTGCTTTCTTATTGCTTCCTTTTTGATTTGATTTTACTTGAAACTTCATCTTCTCTTGTGGTTATTTGGTTAATATTATCATTAGAGATTACAATTGGTTCATTTGAACAACAATTTCCATCAAAATCTACAAGGTGTTCATGTGAATTGCTTTTTTGGTGGACCGGTTTTGTATGAGATTTGGGACTTGTTTCCTTAAGTCTTTTGATTGTTCTTAAGCTTAGAATTAGGCACATCACTACTCCTCCATAAATTGGACAAAAGAAATACAATTACAGGAAGAATAAATAAAATTCATAGTCACAACCCTTAAAGATGGAATCTTCTCCTTCGTGGGTCTTCAACCTCCTTTGGAACTGACAGAATCTTCTTTCCCCCACTGCTATGTGTGTCAGAGCAAGTACAAAATTCGGAACCTCCTTTCTAGGGCAACTAACGGTCTATTTATAATGTACCCGGGTTGGATACATATACGAGCGGATACACGAGTAGTGTATCTTGTTCGTGTATCTCATGCTTTCTTCTAAGCGTCCTTATGTAATATACACGAGCAAGTACATAGGAGTGTACATTAGTCGTGTATTTGAAACATCGTTGCATAGCAGCAAAACTTAGATACACAAGAAAAGTACATGGCATGTACTTTGCTCGTGTACTTTCCAGACATCCACTTCAGTATACACGAGCAAAGTACATGGGCGTGTATCTCACTTGTGTACTTTCCAGACATCCACTTTAGAATACACAAGCAAAGTACATGGGCATGTATCTTGCTTGTGTACTTTCCAGAATTCTTTTCTTCACATGTATGTATCCAATTCCTTCCAAACTTGATCCGACTCTTCAAAACTCCTTCCCTTAGCTCCAAAATACCCTAGAAAATCCTGAAATTAACATTCATTCCATTAAGCATCATTTTCTTCAACAAATCATCTAAAAATTCAACAATAAAGCACAATTTCGTTACTCTAGATAAGGTATTTTGCAACTTATCAAACTTCCGCACACTTAAGTCTTTGCTTGTCCTCAAGCAAAATAAAACATTAATCAAACTTCTCATTAATCATGATTGTCGTTACCAAATAATACTACTCACACATTAGCATTTATGAATTTTAATCTTTAAAGCTAAATGCAATCCCTCAGTCTAATAAGTATGCTTCTCACCTTGTCGTGAAAGTATTGTAACAAAGATACTTTAGTCAAATTTCTAGGATTAATCAGAGTAGACCAATCTTTACCCTTGTCATTTTAACAATGGCTTTCATGATCAAAATTAGACACAAGATCAATCAAAGCAAAAGGAAACGTGGTACATTTCAACCACCATTAAAAAGTCTAATATCTTCTCAATTATCTCTCTTAGTGAAGCAATCAATAATGAAAATACATTGCATCTATGCTTCCCCTAGATTCCTCCACCTTTTTAGTTGATCTCTTCAAAGATTTTATTCTTTGTAATAGTTCACATTGGTTTCATTTTTTTTTTTGAACTCTTGCAACCCATGTAACGAGTTTTCAGCCGATAATCCTAGGCTCGTCACCTAAGTTAACGAACGTTATCCCCTCAATTGAGGGGGTTCCTATGGGCTTAATTACTCGAGTTACAAGACCTCTCAACTTTTGCCTTTATGGTATTTCATTTTATTACGGTAATTTCCTCGTCGGGCCGATCCCAGGCCAGACGACCTTAGGTGACCAGTTTTAAAGGAACCCCATCGAACCTCTATTACCTTAACTTATTATTTTGACTAGTTAGTAGCAGAGTCAAACTTCGCTCTTCTGAGGGACCAAAGCCTGCCCATACTAACCAATCCTTTATTTTTCAAGTATAACATGCTTTCATTAAATTATTACTGTAAAGAGATCTTCTAAGAAGGGTCACCAAGAGAATCATTTCATTTGCCCTTGCATGAAAGATTAAATGGCTCTCAAGATCTTTGAGTTTCACAACGATTTTATCCCATAACTTTAACTAAGTATCAATGTTCCAAAGAAGACAAAAGGTGACATGCACAACACTCTTTTAGAGAAATTCATTCACTAAATGCTAAAATACTATGTAATTTGCAATCATGATTTCAAAATTCGATTATCAAGCACAAAGAGAAAAGCAAAAATTAAGGGAAATTTTTTAATGACTCATACAATTCAGCACAACCCTTATCAAATTTCTTTAGTATCCCCTTCCCCACACGTAGATTGAGACATTGTCCCCAATGTCTTTATTATTCAAGAACGTAATGAGAAATAAAGAGATAAAAAGAAAAAATAAAAAGAAAAGGAACTGAGACTTCCCGGGATTAAACAGGTGATGGACCAATTGCATAGCTAGCAGAATGTCGATCATCTATATCAATGAAGTTCACTAAGGAGGGTTATGGGACCAGTTGCATTCGCAGGATAGCACCTAGAGCAGCAAAGTTCAACACAACAAAAACGAAAGGTAAAAGAGTAAATAGATATCAGTCATTATTACAGTCATCCAATAAGAAAGAGTCTAGCTTAATAGAAAGAGCTCCTCGAATATGCAGAATAAAATAGGTAACTGAAAGTCATTCATTATTCCGAACTACTCTCCTCATCTTCATCATCTTCACCATCTATTTCATCCTCTTCATCATCACTTTCCGCACCCTTGGCAAAGGTTGGTTCCACTTCCTCAGTGGTTTCCTCAGTATCCTCTTCACTTTCTCCCTCACTTTCTCCATCATTTTCTTTGTCTTTATCGCCGCTGGCCTCAACTTCCTCTTCAGCTTCAGAGGAAGAGGCATAAATGGCAAACTAGCTTGCCCCGTTGGGAAGCACTTAGCCAGCGACTGGAAAGCGTGAACTACAAATTTCCTAAATTCTTTTTGTTTCTTTTTCATCCCCTATAGTTGAACTTTCATGTCACCTTAGGTCTTCTCAATGGATGCTAAGCGGACAAGCACCCGCTCCGATGTAGGAATAGAAGGCTCACCAGGTGAAAACAAGGAAGGAGCAGCTTTGGAGGATTGCGCAGAAGGAGGCGGCCTACTAGAAGTGCGGGAAGTTCCTAAGATTTTTTTCACTCCCCACTTGGCGAATGGCCCATCAGAGATTCTTTCTTGATTGCACTTAGCGGCCTTTGGCCCAAGGTCTTGGAAAATGTCCATGCTCTTCAGCAAATGAGTGATGAAGCTGCTACAGTAAATCCCCTTAGAACGAGAGTCATGTGCTTGTCTCCATATATAAAAGGCCAACTCCAACCCGATATTAATTTGATATCCGTGGGAGATGCTGTAAAGGTAGAAGATTTAAAAGTTATTGACAACTCCCTTACTGCTTTTTCGGGCTCCAATGGTGTTTGTCAAGAGCCAATGACAAACTTTAAGGCAATCATCCTTAATTAGAGAGGCCTTTGAGCTGGATGGAAAGTACTCTTGAGTCGGGTTTCCGGTCAACTCCTCCTAGCATACCTGATTGTTAACATTAGAAGGCCAACGGTAATGTAAATCCTGAAACTCAGGTGTCCAGGTAAAAGCTTCAGTGTAGAAGCCCATGAGAGAATAGAACTGGCGGATAGTACAGTTGTGTCGTTGCCCATACACTTCAAAATTGAAAGAGTTGTCCCACCCTTTTTCAATTTCTGTCTTCTGTATCTGCATAGTGGATAGGAACTCAAGAGTAACATCCCGATACGCTGGTTCTTATATGGTGAACAGGACCTCCCATGGGTCGGTGGCAAGGATCTTCTTCATTGGTTGAACTAGTCCATACCCTTCCAACATACCCCAATCTAAATATTGGTGTACCCCAAACGGTTTTCGTGAGAGAACTTCAAACCGCTTCTTACTCCATAGCTCCTCCGCAACTCTTCGGGGAGGTGGAGTGGAGGATGAACTAGCACCATCCCGCTTCGTCTTAGTAGGGTGGTCTTTTTCTTCTTATTAAACTTTGGTTTAACTGCACAAGTTTTTGTGACCATCTGAAGCAATCACAATGGTCTCAAAATAGGTTAGGTTCGTTAATTACACAAAGGAAATGATAAGACTTGCATTGGGTTTCCGAAACAAGGAGGAAGATAGCACAGTTAAGATACACGACCGTGTACCTAGTCATGTATTTGCCCATCTAATACATGCATAACTTACCATAGGAACGCTCAAAATCAGGTCTTGTGGCTTTAGTATATTATCAACCTACCTTCCTAAAGGCTAAAAATGTAACTACAACATACCCAAAACATCATCAAACGATAAAGTTCGAATCTTGATTTTAAGAAGCTAGGTACGATAGTTTAGTGATCATAAAAAAAAATGGCCTCATACTTTGGTTTCTAAGAAGAAGATCGGAAAAGAAACACAACAACATTGTTCTAGAAACCCACAAAATCAAAATCCCAAATATTCATGTTCAAACCCTAACTGTTGATTCACTTATTTGGAAGCTACTCATGACATCAAACATACATGCATTCACGTGAGTTCAAAATGTCTACAAATCTATCAACAATCGACTTCCAAAATGCAAAATCACTCATCATACCATCATCATAGATGCAAGCATGTATGGTGGTCGTGAAAGAAAAAAAAGCAGCAACCGTATTGCAATAAGTATTGAAGAAGAAGAAGAGAGAACTTACTTACCTTGAATCCTTGAAACGGAAGAAGTTTGTAGTGTGGAAGGAACAATCACCGTATGGAGGAGTAGAGTGAGAGTGAGTGGGTCAAATACACGAATGAAGAATAAGTCGTGTAAATGGCAGAATGAAGTGAGGAGTCCTTTATAGTACGAGCAGAAAAATTAGATACATGACCAAGTACACGGTCGTATACTTTAGATTCCTTTTTGCGGGTTAGATACACGAGCGTGTATCCTGTTCGTGTATCGTGGAAGAGCATTCTGTAGGTTAGATACACGACCAGGTACACGAGTGTGTATCTTGTTCGTGTATCGTGGGAGAGCCTTCTGTGGGTTAGATACATGACCAGGTACACGAGAGTATATCTTGTTCATGTATCGTGGGAGAGCCTTCTGTGGTTCAAATACACGACCAAGTACATGAGCATATACCTTGTTCGTGTATATAGAGGGAGCATTTTGTGAGTTAAATACATGACCAAGTACACGAGCGTGTACCTTGTTCGTGTATATAGAGGGGGTGTTCTGCAGGTCAGATACACGACCAGGTACATGAGCGTGTACCTTGTTCGTGTATCGAATTGTGCATTCTGTGGGTTAGATACACGACTAGGTACTCGAGCGTGTACCTTATTCGTGTATATCTGATATGTACACAATGAGCATATTTTGAAGTGCACGGGAGGGTACACCATGACGTATTCCCCTTTTGTATTACAAAGTCAATTTAGGGACCCTCTAACATGTGTGAAAAAACCAGATACACCACTAGTGTACCCGGTTGTGCAGATCAAAGTACATACCTGTCAACACTTCATCTTGCATTCCCTTGAAAAGGTCTCCCATCCTAAATTTCCCACACTTAGAGCTTAAAAGAAGCTCTATTAAGATGAATTTCATAGAATCCAAACTTGGTCAGCCCCTCTGTAACTTGCTGTCCTGCACACGTTACTCCAAAACAACGGATGATAAAAAAGAAAAAATAAATAAATAAATAAACAAGAAAACATACCTAAACAACATGGGTTGCCTCCCAAGAAGCGCTGTTGTTTAACGTCGTTAGCTCAACGTAGTGAATTGGTGGAGCTCAAATGGAGATGAGAATGAGGTTCAGCTCCTCCTTTTCTTCCAAAACTATTTAGTCCCCAAAGTAATGCTTAAGCCTTTGACCATTCACCTTGAAAATGCCTTTTTCCGGGTGTTCCAACTCAACTGTGCCGTAGGGAAAAACCTTTTTTACCTGGAATGGACCGAACCATCTTGATTTAAGCTTCCTAGGGAACAATTTCAACCTAGAGTTGAACAGTAATACAATATCCCCTTCATTAAACTGTCCATTCCGAGGTAGCCGAGCATCATGAAACTTCTTGGCTTTCTCTTTGTATATATATGAATTGTCATATGCCATGAGCCTCCATTCATCTAGCTCATTAAGTTGCATCCTTTGATGTGCTCTAGACCGGCTAAGATCTAAATTGGCAGATTTGATTGCCCAAAATGCCTTGTGCTGAATCTCAACTGGTAAATGGCAAGCTTTCCCATAGACCAGTCGATATGGAGTAGTATTAAGGGGGGTTTTGTAAGCTGTCTAATATGCCCACAAAGCATCATCTAACTTCTCGACCCAATTTCTTCTATGGTGAGACACGGACTTTGTTAAGATACGCTTTAGGTCCCTGTTTGAAACCTCCACTTGCCCACTAGTTTGGGGGTGATACAGTGTAGCAAGACGGTGAGTCACCCCATATCGCTTAAGAATCTTTTCAACTTGCGAATTATAGAAGTGTGTACCTCTGTCACTTATGAGTGCCCGTGGGACCCCGAATCTACAGAAGAGCTTCTTCAAGAATTTAACAACCACCCGAGAGTCATTAGTCGACAAAGCTTGTGCTTCTACCCATTTAGAGACGTAATCCACAGCTACCAAGATGTATTTATTTCCAAAGGAAGGAGGAAAGGGCCCCATAAAGTTGATGCCCCACACATCGAATACTTCACACTCTAATATGTAGTGTTGTGGCATTTCATTCCTTTTTTATATGTTACCATCCCTCTGGCATCGGTCACATCGAGCTATATAGCTTTAAGCATCCCTAAACAATGACGGCCAGTAAAATCCTGCTTCCAATACTTTGTGCGCTGTCCTATTGGCACTATAATGTCCTCCCGTTGGCCCACTGTGATAGTGGAATAAGATTTTCCATCCTTCTTCATGGGAAACACACCTTCGAATCATCTGATCAGCACAAATTCTGAATAAATGTGAATCCTCCCAGTAGTAGTGCTTCAATTCGGTGAAGAATTTCTTCTTCTGCTGCTTGTTCATATCCTTAAGAAGGGCCCTTTGCCACTAGGTAATTGGCAATATCAGCAAACCATGGGATGACATCATCTTCAACGGTCTTGATGGCATACAATCATTCCTCAGGGAACTCATCGTTGATCTCAACTTCGTTCGGTCTTTCTAAACAGAGATTCTCCAAATGTGATAGGTGGTCGACAGCTAGATTTTCAGCACCCTTTTTATCTCTTATCTCAAAATCAAACTCTTGAAGAAGTAAAATCCACCGAATGAGGCGTGGCTTTGCATCTTGTTTTGTTAGCAAGAATTTCAAGGCAGAATGATCTGTGTATACGATGACCTTAGATAAGATGAGATATGGTCTGAACTTGTCAAAGGCAAAGACAACTGCCAGCAACTCCTTCTTGGTGGTTGTATAGTTTTCTTGTGCAGGAGTGAGTGTTTTGCTAGCATAATGAATGGGTTGAAAGTATTTATCCTTTCGCTAACCCAGAACAGCTCCCATAGCCGAGTCACTAGCATCACACATAATCTTAAAGGGAACGTCCCATGTTGGTGTGACCATGATAGGTGCAGTGATGAGTTTTTGCTTGAGGAGTTCAAATGCATCAATGCATTCCTAGTTGAAGTCAAAGGAGGTATCCTTCTCCAAGAGTTTTGTCATCGGCCTAGCAATTTTTGAAAAATCTTTAATGAATCGTCGATAGAACCCTGCATGGCCAAGAAAACTTCGTATTGTCTTAACTGAAGATGGTGGGGGCAATTTAGAAATTTCTTTGATCTTTGCCTCATCCACTTCTATGCCTTTCTTGGAGATTTTATGGCCTAAAACAATACCTTCTTTTGCCATAAAATGACACTTCTCCCAATTCAGGACCAGGTTAGTGTCTTCACAACGTTGCAACATTAACTCACGATGGTGTAGACACTCATTAAAAGAATTCCCGAAAATAGAAAAACCATCCATGTATACTTCCATCTTGTCTCCTACCATATCCTCAAAAATAGCCATCATGCATCACTGAAAGGTGGCTGGAGCGTTGCATAATCCGAAAGGCATGCGTCGATAAGCGAAGGTCCCAAAAGGGCATGTGAATGTCGTCTTTTCTTGGTCTTCGGGTGCGATAGGAATCTAAAAATATCCAGACATCCCATCGAGGAAACAGTAATATTCATGACCAGCTAACCTTTCAAGCATTTGGTCCAAAAATGGAAGAGGAAAATGATCCTTTCGAGTTGCGTCATTTAGCTTGCGGTAATCTACACAAACTCTCCATCCAATGACAGTTCTCATCGGGATGAGCTCATTTTTTTCATTCGGTACTACTGTCATACCGCCTTTCTTCGGAACTACTTGAGTGGGGCTCACCCATGAGCTATCAGAAATCGGGTAGATCATTCCTGCATCAAGCAATTTGATGACTTCCTTTTTGACAACATCTCTCATATTTGGATTAAGTCAGTGCTGCGGTTGTACCACTAGCTTGACACAATCTTCCATCAAAATTTTGTGTACAAAACGATGGGCTAATCCCCTTTATATCTGCAATTTTCCATGCAATTGTTTTCTTGTGTTGCCTCAGGACATGCAATAACCTTTCTTGCTGATCTCGATCCAGACTTGATGCAATTATGACTAGAAGTTTAGAATCTTCTTCTAAAAATGCATATTGAAGGTAGTCTGGCAGTTGTTTCAATTCTAGCTCAAGTGGTTCCTCAATTAAAGGTTTCGATCTCTGAATGGTGGATCTATTCATACCTTCAAAGCTTCTTTCTTCTCTCAACTCAGGATTATTATTAAGTTGATTGACAACTGCTCTAATCGCCATATTTTCAGGTTGCTCTTTCTCCCCATTCATCAAACACAATTCCAATGCATCACCAATCAACAGGTCTTGCAATGAATCCGAAACTGTGAAGTCGAGGTAGTCGATTGCATAGCATGTATCATCATGGTGCAAGCTCTGTTTAAGGACGTCAGGCATTTTCACTATGACCTCTTCATTTCCCACTCTCAACACTAACTTCCCATCCCCAACATCAATTAAGGCTCTAGCAGTAGCCAAAAATGGCCTCCCCAATATAAGAGGGACCTCCACATCTGCTTCCATGTCAAGGATGATGAAATCTACTGGGAAGATGAAGTCTTGCACCTTCACTAATACATCTTCAACTACTCCTTTCGGGAATTTAACTGATCGATCGGCTAACTAAAGACTCATTTTAGTCGATTTCGGCTCTCCAATACCCAATTTCTGGAATATCTTGTATGGCATCAAATTAATACTGGCTCCCAAATCAGTCAATGCCCGTTCTTCAGATAAATTCCCTATCAGGCAAGGATGGTAAAGCTTCCAAGATCTTTTAACTTCTTTGGGAGTTTGTTCTGAATTACCACAGAGCATTCTCCTCCTAAAGTTACAGTAGAGAACTCTTCAAGCTTCCTTTTGTTCGATAGCAACTCTTTCAAAAATTTTGCATATCGTGGAATTTGTGATAATGCCTCAACCAATGGAAGGTTGATGTGCAATTGCTTGAATATCTTTAAAAATCTGCCATAGTGCTCATCTGTTCTGTCCTTCTTGAGTCGTGCTGGATAAGGAACATTGGGCTTGTATTCTGGGATTAATGGAGGTGATGATTTCTCTTCAGGTGATTTTTTTGAATGCTTTCTCCCTTCTTTGAGAACTACTTGTTCTTTTGCTGGTTCAGTCACCCGACTCTCTTCTTCTTGCACCTTTGGTTGTAGTTCCTTACCACTTCGTAATGTGATAGCTTTAACATGTTCTCTAGGGGTGGTTTCCGTGTTTCCCAGTAGTGAACCTTGAGATCTCTCTAACAGAAGCTTAGCTATCTGACCGACCTGGTTTTCAAGATTGTGTATTGATGCCTCATGATTCCTCAGAGCCGAGTCCTGATTTATCATAATCAAATCTAAGGACTTCTGTCGGTCTTCTGAATCCTTGATGAATTTTGTGAGGAGATCTTCAATTGGCGGTTTGGAACTCTAGACCATTGGCCTCTGATAACCTGGTGGAGGATTCGGATTGCCCTTTTGAATATTACTGTTGTTAGTCCAAGAAATATTTGGGTGATTCCTCCATCCTGGGTTATAAGTATTGCTGTATGGATTTTTTTGGGGCCGAATTGGGTTTCCCAAATAATCCACTTGCTCTATTTGCCCTTCCTCACCACCTGGGTTCCACAATAGCCAGCTGATGTTGTGAGACAGCCAACCCGTCGATCTTTCTAGACAAAGCCACAACTTTGGACATGATAGAAGTAGCCAAATCCACTTCAAGAATGCCTGCCACCTTCTTTTCTCTGCCCCTACCATGTGACCATTCATAATTATTCACAGCCATGTCTTCAAAAAGAGTCAAACTTTCTTCAGGAGTTTTATGGTTCAAGGTGCCACCAGCTGCGGCATCTACTGTTTGTCTCATTTGATAGTTCAACCCATTATAAAATATCTGAACTTGAAGCCACTCTAGGATCCCATGGTGTGGGCATTTCCACATTGAGTCATTGAATCTCTCCCAGGTTTCATACAAGGTCTCCATGTTATACTGATGATAAGATTGAATCTCAGCTCGAAGTTTAGCGGTCTTTGAAGGAGGGAAGAATTTGTCCATAAACTTCTTAATCAGACCTTGCCATGTAGTAATGGAGTTCCTCGGTAAAGAATTCAGCCACTGCTTAGCCTTGCCTTTCAAAGAGAATGGGAAGAGCCTGAGGCGGATCGCATCATCACTAACTCCATTAAATTTGAAGGTATCGCATATCGCCAAAAAGAGTTGGATATGCGCATTTGGATCTTGATCCTGTAAACCATCAAATTGAGTATATTGCTGCACCATTTGAATCATGGCAGGCTTCAGTTCAAAATTATTTGCCTCTACTCAAGGACAGACTATGCTAGAGCTAACGCCTATCGAGTTTGGCCTAGCAAAATCAGAATTGGTTCTAGGTGGCTCATTAACTTGGCCATCTCTGTTATCAACCAGTTGATGATTCGGGGATCCACAACAACATTTCCTTGATTCAGCTCTTGAGCACGATTATTGAATTGATCAGCCATTTCTTCCTTCGGTGATTCTCCTTGAATACCAAATGATGTTGACTCCGTCGAGTGTTGCTTTTTCTGATAACGACAAACAATTTTCTCTGGCTCAGGATTAAAAACAGCAAGTTCCTTGGAGCGACTTCTAATCATACACTGTAAACGTAATACAAATCAATTATGAGCTCCAAATTCTCAGGAAGAAAAGGGAAAAAAGAAAATAAAAGAAAAATAAATTGGTTAAATTAATAGGTAAAAAGTGTTTCTAATATTGGCGTATCCCTGGCAACGATGCCAAAAACTTGATCGTTGCCAATCGTAGCTTTAATATTATAATGCCTGTTCCTAATTCTAACTACGTTGCAATAGGCAAGTGTACCTACCGTGGACGTAATATAGTGTTAAGTACAGGGTTGTCCCAAAGAGATACACCAACTACTAGTACTAACTTCGTTTTTATTATCTAACCGACGCTTAAATATGTTGGTTGAAACTTAATTACTCTAATCTTAAAACTAATAACTCACTCACAACAATGGTTCTTAAGATTTATCAATTGACAAAAACAACCTAGATCTTATTCTACTCCTTCTCTATCATGTAATTCATTAGATTTATGAGGATTGGCGTAGTTGACTTCTTATACTGTCGAATTCCCTAGTCAAGTTAACTACTTTCTCAAGTATATTAACCTATGTAATCCTAGATTTATCAAATAGGATCTCTCCTTATTTAATAGCAACCTAGAATTGCATAAAGCACGTGAATTCGCATCAAAATAATTGATGTAAACAGAAGACTCTTGTTTCCTATCTCTAGAAGAACAATCAAATCTCATTAATTGCATTAAATCTAATCATAAGAGCAATTTCTCAATTAACTAATATGATATCATGCATAAATTCATATTCCAGATCTATGAATCTAAGAAACAATTGAAGGGCATGCAATTAATCATAAGAAAGTCAACAACTTCGCATTAAAAACTGAATCTTCATCACATGACAGAGAAGTTTTGAATAAAATCTAGATTTAGAGTCTACTCCTCCATAAATTGGACAAAAGAAATACAATTATAGGAAGAATAAATAAAATTCATAGTCACAACCCTTAAAGATGGAATCTTCTCCTTCGTGGGTCTTCAACCTCCTTTGGAACTGACAGAATCTTCTTTCCCCTGCTGCTATGTGTGTCAAAGCAAGTACAAAATTCGAAACCTCCTTTCTAAAGCAACTAACGGTCTATTTATACATGTACCCGGGTTGGATACATACACGAGCGGATACACGAGTAGTGTATCTTGTTCGTGTATCTCGTGCTTTCTTCCAAGCGTCCTTATGTGAATATACATGAGCAAGTACATGGGAGTGTACATTGGTCGTGTATTTGAAACATCGTTGCACAGCAGCAAAACTTAGATACACAAGCAAAGTACATGGGCATGTACTTTGCTCGTGCACTTTCCAGACATCCACTTCAGTATACACGAGCAAAGTACATGGGTGTGTATCTCACTCGTGTACTTTCCAGACATCCACTTCAGAATACACAAGCAAAGTACATGGGCGTGTATCTTGCTTGTGTACTTTCCAGAATTCTTTTCTTCACATGTATTGTATCCAATTCCTTCCAAACTTGATCCGACTCTTCAAAACTCCTTCCCTTAGCTCCAAAATACCCTAGAAAATCCTGAAATTAACATTCATTCCATTAAGCATCCTTTTCTTCAACAAATCATCTAAAAATTCAACAATAAAGCACAATTTCATTGCTCTAGATAAGGGTATTTTGCGACTTATCACTTCTGCTAGGCATAGGAGGGATAAAGTGCCAAGAAGGGTAGTGTACATGGGGGAAGATGAATGGGCTAGAGAACAATCTGCAACTGAATCTAATCTGGATTCTTTTTAGGTTATTGGAGGAATTTAGGGGGAAGTAGAGTAGCTAGGAATGAAGAAGATATGATGTGGCTAAATTAGGGGTTAAGCGCATGTAATTGGAAAAAATTATAATCCTCAATGGACTAGCCCAATCTTGGCTCAAAATTCCAAGAATTACGTGAACCCTAATGTAGTAAAATGAAATCCAAATGCTATAACTTTCAAAGAAACAATCCACAATGATAAAATCCTCAAAAAAAAAAAAAAAACACTAAACACAATTGAATGCCACATGAATTACACACAAGAATAGCAAGAACCAATCCGAGATCCACTTTCCCAACAAAGTTAATCTATGGTTCAATAGGTAGTCAAATTGATGGTTAAAACTAAAGGCTAAAACCAATAAATTATAACAACATAAAAATGATTACAAATGTAATCTAATTCGACTAAGAAAACATCCAATTCAAACCCTAGATATAACTCACTAGTGATGAAAAGGAAATTACAACAAAGGAAGCTTAATAATACTTACAAATTCACCTTGAAGCCACTCGCCACAATCTCAAATTTTGGGATTTGAAATTGATAAGAGCAATCGCGGAATTAGGAAACCCTAACCCTCAACACATGAAGTGTTTGTTCAATTTCTAAAAATTTAGCAAAAGTCCATCAAAACCCTACTTAAGCAAGTATTTATACTTGCTCCCTTAGGTTAAAAAGTCCACAAAATTACAATTATGCCACTTTTAGGGTGGCTGATCCTAAAACTCAATTACAACCAAATAAAAAGTGTTCCAAAAGATTACACATAAATGGTCTAAAGAAATAATTACAAACAAAAATAGTCTTCATCATGCTAGCTCTTCCATAGGATTTGTCGGTCCAGCTCATCGCCGGTTTAGGTCGGTCCACGGAATAACCCACAAGTTGAGTGTGTCCATCGCCCTGTAAAGCATGATAAGTATGCATGTTGGAATATACAATACATGAATAAGAGAAAAGAGGTTAGTAAAAAAATAATTCTGGAGTCGATGTGCTCAAAATGGACCCTCATCACCAAGATTTGAAATCCTTTTACTCTTGCCCTAATGATAAGTCTTAATGGATTTTGATTCCTATCAAGATAGCAACATAGGGAAATATAAAGATGAAAATTCCTTCCTTCCAAGGGAAGAATGATCCTAATGTATATCTTGAGTGGGAGAAAAAGGTGGAATTGGTTTTTTACTATTATAACTACTCTAAAGTCAAGAAAGTGAAATTGGCTACCATAGAATTTTTTTACTATGCTATAGTTTAGTAGGACCAATTGTTATCGAGTAGGAGGAAGAATAGAGAGCCACCAATAGAGAAGTGGGAAGAGATGAAGAGGGTGATGAGGAAGCAATTTATTCCCACTTAATACTATAGGATTTATACAATAAGCTTCAAAATCTTAGGTAGGGAAACAAGAGTGTAGTGGAATATCATAAAGAAATGGAGTTTGCAATGATACGGCGAATGTTGAGGAGGATTCAGAAGCTACTATGGCTAGGTTCTTGGCAAGCTTGAATCAGGATATATAGAATGTGGTGGAGTTGCAACATTATATATAATTGATGATATGGTTCACATGGCGATTAAAGTAAAGAAGCAACTCAAGTAGAAAGGTAGTAGTTCCACATGTGCAACACCGAGTTCTTCTAACTAAAGAGCTAATACATGGAAAAAGGAGGAGAAGTAGTCTCACTCTAAACTAATGCCAAAACAAAAATCAGAATTGGCATCTCATGGGATTAAAGGTAAACCTGATTCTTTTCCTAATAGGAATCGTGATATTTAGTGTTTTAAATGCCAAGGCAGGGGTCATATAACGATGTCAATGTTCGAACAAAAGAATCATGGTGATGCGGGATGATGAAGAGATTGAGACAGACAATGAATTAGATCATGATTCCATGCCATCAATAAAGGATGTTGATGAGAGGGAAAAGTATGTTGTTCAAGGGGAGATGTTGGTAGCCAAGAGGGCATTGAGTGTGTATACAAAAGAAGAGGAAAACGTGCAACAGAGAATATATTTCTTACTAAGTGCCACATGAAGGACAAGGTATGTTGTGTGATTATTGATGGTGGAGTTGCACAAATGTTGCTAGCAAGACCATGGTGGGGAAATTGGGGCTTCCCACAAGTAAGCATCTTCGCCCTGATAAATTGTAATGGCTAAATGATAGGGGGAAGTGATGATGGGAATCTACCCTGTGATCTTGATGGATAGGGAACTTAATTTGGATGATGATCCAAATCACTTGCATGCATACATATTTTTCTTTTCTAATAAAGTTTGAATGGTAACCTATTTCTCCATCAGAAAAGTCTTTTTTTTTATTTCTTGTTGTTTTTTTTTGGTTTTTTTTGAGTGAATTATTTTAAAAAATTTAAATTTTTTTTTTCTTTCTAGGGTTTTGCCCCAAAGGGTGCCTACATACCTGCTATTCAGGATAAACAAGCCGTAGTTCGTTTTTTCCTGAAAACCAAAAATTGTGTTTTGTGAATTTTAATTTTGAAATCTTTTTTGATTTATGTTTTTCCCATTTTAGGTTTTTTTCTAAAAAAGTTAAGCTCATTAATTTGATTTTTGAAAATAATTTTAAGGGAAAACAAAAATTTTGGATTTATTTGGGGAAAATGTTTTTTTCTAAATGATAAAACTCATTTTTTCCATTTGTTTGACTTATTTACGCTTTTTAAAAAATTTTTATTGTTTTTTTTTTTTTTTTTGGAATTTTAAAATTTTTATTTTTTTTTATTATTTTTAAAATTTTTTTATTTCTTTTATTATTATTTTATTATTAAATTTTTAGAAATTTTTCATAATTTTTAAAATTTTTAAATTTTAAAAAAAATTTTTCTCCAAAGATTTTTATTATCCTATTTTAAAATCTAAATTTTTATTATTTTTTTCCCTAATATTTTTATTATTTTCTACATTTTTTTTTTTTATTATTAATTAAAAATTTTTTTTTTTATAAAATTTTAAATCCTAAAAAATCTAATTTCTAACATTTTTCTATTTATTGAAATATAAATAACAAATATCAAATAAGTAATAAAAACAAGTAACAAAAAAATAAATTATTTCGAAATAAAAAAAATAAATAAAAAAACAAAAATAAATTCGAAATAAAATAAACCAAATAAATAAAAAATAATAATAAAAAAATCAAAAAAACCGACTTACCGGGAAACCGGGTGGGTGCGGGGGTTTGGGGTTCGGGTCGATGGGATGTGGGGCGGGGAGTGTTTCCAATTACGGCATTCCAACGGCCTTTTTTTAGCGATTAGGTGTCGAATCCTGGGTTTTAAAAAAGGGGTGGGGAATCCAATAAGGGGCGGTGGTTTTCTTAAAAAAACGCCTCCTGGGGGGTTTTGCCTAACTCTTGATTGGCATTGCGGCTTCGAAAAACTCCAGCGGATTTTCGTTTCTCTTTTTTCCTCACTTTCTCTCGCTTCTGATCTGTGCCTTTGTTTCCCTTTCACTTCATCCTCAAATTTTTGGGCTTTCGAAATCAATTTTGGATAAGCTCGGATTTCCACTAATCGAGGCAAATGGGATTTGCGGTTAAACAAACCAACTTCGTTTCGTGTAACCCCCTCGATTTGTTGAGATTTGATTCTAATTGGATGAGTTTATTTTAAATTTTTGGGTTGGAGATCCTTTGGGATTTGTGCAAAAAATCGAATCAAAACGGCGAAATTGGGATTTTTTTTTCGCCAGCGATCTCAGCCCAAAGGTAAAAGACGACCCACGCGCCCGGCGCTTGCATTCGCTCCACCAATCGGATGCTGCCACGTGTCCCGGGTAAAAAAAAATTTTTTCAAAACGCATTTTGTTTCCCCCCGGCTTTTCGAACCCCTGACCTCGCCCCCGTACGCGCCTGCCTAACCGGGGTTCGGACCAGTTTAGTTAGCCCTTTTTCCCCAAATTTTATTTATTTCGCAAATTGAAAAATTTGCAAATCCCGATTTTTTTTTTTTTTTTTTGTATTTTTTGGAATTTCAAAAATTTGTAAAAATCTTCATTCCTTATTATTGCCATTTTTAAAATTTAAATTTTTAAAAATTGATGTGTTTTCCTATTTATTTTTATTTTTTTTAAATATTGTTCCAAATTTTTGCCAAATTAGAAAAAAATAGGGGAAAAATTGGAAATTGATTATTTTTTTTTGGGGGGAAAAAAAATGGGATGTTTACAGTGGGGGTTTTTGTATTAGTTGAGAGTATACAATTTCTGCCCCATTTTCGTGAGAATTGGGGGTTTATACCCAAAATTTTTTTAAAAACTTTTTATCAAATTTTTCAAGGATTGTGGCGAATAGCAATTTAAGGATTTGTGAGTCATTTTTATTTCCTTTGTTGAATTCCAATTTTATGCAATGTTAATATCTAGTTTGATTTGGATTGTGTTTTTATTGGTTTTTGATTTCAGTCATTTATAAGATCAATTTTTTCATTAGATTTTCCCTTTCAATTTAGTGACATTAAATCCTAAATTGTATTGTTAATTGCAAAGATTTTAAAATTTCTAGTGGAATTTTTTATTTTTGTTGGGAAACTTTTACCTAAAGGGTTTACGCCATTTGAGCATTCTTGATCATTGGGTTTCCATTTGTTCTCGTTTTGAGTGCTTAAAACCCAAATTTATACATCATCTTTCAGTGTTTAAGGTTATTTATTTCAAATAATTATAGAGGATTTAGGGTTTATCCATTTGTGGAGGGGGGGGTTGTCCAAATTTGATTGAGATTGCTTCAATTTTTTGTGTTCTTTTGCTTTTTTCAAAATTTAAAGGGATATCATCATTTTTTTTTTTTGGGAAAAAAAAAACACAAGTTTAGAGAAAGGAATTAGTGTTTTTGATTTCATTTATCCCCCTTATCAATTAGGTTTTTTCACTTTAATTTTGAAAAAGTGTGTGTTGAGGATTGAATTTCGTGATTGGGATTGTTTTAAAGGAGTTGTAATTGTTTTTATGTTGAAGTAGAATTTTTTGGGGCTTGTTATAAACTTTTTTGTTGAGATTTTTCCCTGAAGGGAAAGGGGTAGAAAATGTATTCTTGATTTAAAATTTTAAAATTGGGAAAATTTCCTCATTTGTGAAAAATTTGGGAATTTTAAATTTCCTTTCTTGTGTGTTTTTGGAAAAAGGGGGAACGTGTATTTTCATAATTACTTGTGTGGAGTATATAGAAGTATTTGATTTTCAAAACACACATTAAGTGGGAAAAGTTATTGTGTCTCATTTGAATTTGAAAGTTACTTCTTACCAATTGTTGGGAAAAGGGTTTTAAAATGAAACAAATTTTAATTTGGGGAAATTTAGCTGCCCTTTTTTAAATTTTTCAGTTTGAAATTGTGTTTGAAGTGGAGGGGTGCAACGGGGTGGGAAATGTGGGTGTGTTGTGGTGTGTTACACCGGAGTAGAAGGTATGTATGAGTGGGGTTTTGTTTTGTGTTTAAGTGACGGGTATTATGGCATTGTATTTGTGTATTAAGTTAAGGGTATGTGGGTGGTTTGGGTTGTGTTTGTGTGTGTTAAAATAAAGGGGGTTGCAAGTGGTGTAAAGTAGTGGTGGTAAGGGGTTTTTTCACCATGAGTGAGGGGAAATGATGGTGGGGTGAAATTGTACATTTGTATGTGGGTTTTTAAAGGGGTTTGCACATTGTGATTTTTTTGTAGTGTGAAACTGTGGCAAAAAGGAAGGGTTTGATAGTAAATTTGAATTTAAAAAAAAACATTAAAGTGTGAAAGTAATTTAAAATCATTACTTAAACACTTTTTATTTTAATTTTAATTTTTTAATTACTTGGAAGTGATTATTTGTGCTTCATTTATTTGACTTTACTTGAAATACCAAAGATTTTTTCATTATGGTTTTTAACTCTTGGGAACGTGGAATCATTGTGAAATCAGTGTGGTTATTTAAACGTGTTATTGGGGCCTTGGTGTTGTTGAAGGATTTGCTAAAAATTGGGGGATTGTACTTCAACAAAACACAATCATGTCGAAAAAAAGTGTAAAGGGGGAAAATTAGCAATGGGGCTACTAGTCAATTTGGGGTAAAGGATAGGGTCATCAAACTATAGGTAAAAAACCCTTTAAAAGTTTCAACTTCGGGACCTTACTACCATTATTGCTACACTAGCACCAAGGTTTGATAAAAGGAATAATGCCAAAAACCACCAATGGTAAACCCTTTAAAACCCCCCCAAAAGAATAGCTCCACAAAACATCTAGAGAAAAGGGAGCATTTGGGAAAAGAATAGAGGGGGATAAACATGCTTACAGGGATGAGGGGGAAGATAACTTTAGGGTTCCCCCTTTACCTAAATAGGATTTCAGGCCCCCTGGGGGATTAGATATGTGAAGCTATAGATGCCTTCCTTTATGGCAAGGGCTCAACAGTGATTTTTTTGGACTAGGAGGAAAAATTTTAAAGGGCCCTTTTTTTAGTGCTATGAAATTGATGATAGTACCCGAGTTTAACTTGCTGCGTTGAGTTCATAGGGTTTTGCCCCCTTTGGGGTGGAAGAATTTGTGATCAATAGGCGTAGGGATGGTGAGGCTAAAATTTTCAAACTTAGAGGGATATAAGGGGGGGTTTTTAAAGCAAGAGGTTAAATTCTTAAACTTTTACAGGTGGGAAAACTGTTTATGAGTCTTCAAATTTTGAGGTAGAGAGGAAAAAACAAATAATTTTTTGTGTGTGGGAATTTGAAACTCTGTTTATTAATGGGGAAATGGGTTGGGAGCCTCCATAGCAAACCCTAGCACGCTTTTTTTTAAAGGGTGAAATATGAAAATCACATGTTAGTTGAGCTACAGAGATAAAAAACACTTTTTTGAGGCTATACAGGGGGGGCCTTGAAATTTAGAGATAGAGGCGACCCCAACCCCTTTTAAGGGGTTTCCTAATAGCAGACCTAGTGCTACCCCAGCCCATGGGCTGATGGCCGATAAAAGGAAAAAAGGGAAGTAGGTGAGTCAGTTAAGGTAGTGGAAAAGGATTTACCCCAGCCCCAAACAGGGAGAAAATGATTTTTTGGAAAAGGGGTAAAGGGGTTTAATTTGGGGTCTTTGTTAGGAGATTGTAAACCCCAAACCACTAGTGGGAAATTTCACCAAATTAAACATTTTAAATTCAGGGGGTTTCAGCATTTTGGGGGCATAGTTTCCTAATAAAAGAGTCATGACATTATGGGGGGTGTTGGAGAAAGGATGAGGATGAAAAAAAACCAGTCGAGCCTATAGAACCCTTTTCATTACAATGCAGGAATATTATGAAGATTTAACTTTAAACCCCATGAAGAGGGAACAAGTGATAGTTTTACCGGGGGGTTTAAAGTTTGCGCAGGGGTTTTAACTTTAAACTCTTAAGCTAGGGACAAACAGAAGGAGAATATATTCCACACTTCTTGCAGGATTAGAGGTAACCTTTTGTATTTAACATTGATAGTGGATTGCACAAATGTCATATTTTTTGCATTTGGGAGACAAGTTACAACTATTTACTAGTCCACAACCTAGGGCCCCTTTTAAATTGCATTGGGTTTGACAATCAAGGTAGTAGGGATGTTTACATAAAAGGGGAAAAGTGCCAGTAAAAAATTTGGGAAAAAAATTCATGATGAGATCCTATGTGATTGTGATCTCCATGTATGCCTTTCATTTACTATTAGGTAACCCTAGATGTTTATAAAAAGATTTTACATGACGGCTTTTAGAAACCCTACATGTTTTGAAAGGGAGGGTCCGAATAGTATTTATACCTATGTCTCCAACAAGGGGGCCCAATTTCCAAGAGAGGTTTTGGAACTACTTCTATTTTTTAAAATTTGGGGAAAAAGAGTTTTACAAAAGGGATCCCCGGGGTTTAATCCAAAAGTGACCCTCTAGATTTGAGGGAAAATCTCTCAAAGGCCCAAAGAGGGTGATGGGAATCTACCCAACATCTTGATGGAAAGGAACTTGATTTAGATGATGGTCTAAAAACACTTGTAGGGATACATATTTTTTTTTATCTAATAAAGTTTGAATGGGAAAACTATAAAGGGACAAAGGGCATTCTTCACAGGGTGCCACATGAACTTCACTATTGGGCAAATTAGGGACTCATTAATTCACACCAATAGCCCGCCGTGATCAACATTTACTCGACAAAACCCGGCCTCCCTTTTAAGATTAAATTTTCTTTTGTACTTGTAATTTATTTCTTTTAAACCCTTTATTTTTTAGCTTTTGGGCAATTTATTTTTTTGTAAAAAATTTGGGCTTAGGACCTGCCACCCTTTTGTTGGGATAAATTTAATTGTTTAGCCATTTTAAAAACCCCGAGGGGGGCAAGTATAAATTCTTGGGTTAAGTGGGTTTATGTATTAGTTGAAAAGTATACAAAATTTTTTTCCCATTTTCGTGAGAATTAGGGTTTTACCCAAATTTTTTATAAGACCTTATCAATTCTTCAAGGAAATTTTGGCGAGTAGCAAAATTAAGAATTTTTTGAGCATATCATCTCCCTTTTTAAATTCCATTTCATGATAGTATGTAATAAAATTTTATTTTGGGTTATGTTCTATTGGGTTTTTGATTTCAATTTATTTATAAGATCAATTTTACATTGGAATTTCTTGCAATTTAAATGACATTAAATCCTAAATTGTATTGTTGATTGCAATTTTTCAATTGCTAATGGAATTGCTATTTTTGTGTGGAAGCTTTTACCTAAAGGGTTCATGCCATTTGAGCATTCTTTATCATTGGATTTCCATTTGTTCTTGTATTGAGTGCTTTAAACCAATTGAGTACATCATCTTTTGGTGTTTAAGGTTATTTGATTTCAAATTGGATTATAAAGGATTTAGGGTTCACGCCATTTGTGGAGGGATGTTGTCCGGGTTTGATTGAGATTGCTTCAATTGTTTGTATGTATATGCTTTTATCAAATTAAAGCATATCAAGTGAGGGGTGATAAAATAGGTGTTGGTTTCATTTAGCATTGGAAAGTATGGGGATGAAGTTCTTTGTGATGTAGTTCCAGTGCAAGCTACACACTTATTATTAGGTAGGCTATGGCAATTTCATAGATAGGTGAAACCTGATGGATTCACCAACAAGTATTCTTTTATACATGATTAGAGGCTTGTTGCTCTTTGTCCTCTGGCTCCTAGTGAGGTTTATGAGAATCAAGTGAGGCTATAGAGAGAGAGTGAACAAAAAGAGCAAGTGAGGTATATCAAGTGAGAGTGATAAAATAGGTGTTGGTTTCATTTAGCTTTGGAAAGTATGGGATGAAGTTCTTTGTGATGTAGTTCCAGTGCAAGCTACACACTTATTATTAGGTAGGCTATGGCAATTTGATAGATAGGTGAAACATGATGGATTCACCAACAAGTATTCTTTTATACATGATTAGAGGCTTGTTGCTCTTTGTCCTCTGGCTCCTAGTGAGGTTTATGAGGATCAAGTGAGGTTATAGAGAGAGAGTGAACAAAAAAGAGCAAGTGAAAATAAAAGAGTGAGTGCTGATGCAAAAGAAAAGGAGAGAGAATTTGAGAAAAGGGAAAGAGAAAAGAAAGGGAGAGAATTGACTAGTGAGAGAAAAATAGAGAGAAACGAAAATTTTTATGCGAGGGCAAGTGAGGTTAAGAAGGCTTTGTTTTAAGAAAAAAGGAGACCTATGATAATATTGTTATATAAAGAGGTTACTTTTTAACATTGAACAACTTGACATTTCTTTGCCTAGTTCTATTGTTTCTCTGCTGCAGGAATTTAAAGATGTCTTTCCAGATGAAATTCCAAAAGGATTGCCTCCTATTCAAGGGATTGAGCATTAGATCGATTTTGTGCCAAGTGCAACTATTCCAAATTGACCCGCTTATAGGAGTAATCCTGAGGAAACAAAAAAAACTTAAAACACAGGTTAATGAGCTGATGGACAAGGGGTATGTGAGAGAAAGCATGAGCCCATGTACAATTCCCGCGATTTTGATTCTTAAGAAAGATGGGTCATAGAGGATGTGTGTCAACTGTTGAGCGATCAACAACATAACAGTAAAGTATCATCATCCTATTCCTCGATTAGACGACATGTTAGATGAATTACAAGGTTCTTGTATTTTTTCTAAAATTGATCTAAAAAGTGGGTATCATCAAATTAGAATGAAAGAAGGAGATGAGTGAAAACTGCATTTAAAATAAAGTATGGTTTATATGAATGGTTGGTTATGTCCTTCGAGTTAACTAATGCACCAAGTACTTTCATGAGATTAATAAAATATTTTGTGAGCTTCTATTGGAAAATTTGTGGTTGTCTATTTTGATGTATCCTTATCAATAGCAAGAATTTAAATGATGATTTATTTCATTTGAATTCTGTTTTAGAAGTGCTGCGAAAGGAAAAGCTATTGCTAATCTTAAGAAGTGCACTTTTTGTACAAATAGACTTGTTTTTTCTTAGTTTTGATGTTAGTTCATAGGGAATCCAAGTTGATGATAAGAAAATTTGAGCTATACAGGAATGGACAAGTCCAACGAATTTGAGCCAAGTTCGTAGTTTCCATGGGCTTGCGAGTTTATATAGACGATTTGTGAGGGACTTTAGTAGCATAGCTGCACCAATTATTGAAGTCATTAAGAAGAATGTTGGGTTCAAGTGGAGAGAAGAATAAGAGAAGGCTTTTAAATTAATTAAAGATAAACTAACCCATGCTCCTTTGCTTGCTTTACTAATTTTGCTAAAACATTTGAAATTGAATGTGATGCTTCAAGTTTAGGTATTAGAGCTGTTCTTATGCAAGAAGGAAAACCAATCGCATACTTTAGTGAAAAGCTAAATGGAGCAGCATTAAAGTACCTTACATATGATAAGGAGTTATATGCATTAGTTAGGGCTTTGGAAACTTGGCAACATTACCTTTAGCCTATGGAGTTTATAATTCACATTAACCATGAGTCCTTAAAACACCTAAAATTCAACACAAGTTGAATAGAAGACATACAAGTTGGGGAGAGTTTATTGAGACCTTTTCATATGTCATTCGATACAAGCAAGGTAAGCAAAACATTGTTGTGGATGCTCTCTCAAGAAGGTACTTAGTAATCTCAACTCTTGATACTAAATTGCTTGGTTTTGAACATATTAAGAGTTGTACCCTTTGGACCAAGATTTTAGTGAGGAATTTGCATGTTGTGAAACAAAACCTAGTGGAAAATTCATTAGGCATGAAGGGTTCTTGTTTAGAGAGAACAAACTTTGTATTCCAAACTGTTCCATTAGGGAGTTAATTAGTAAAGGAGTCTTCATGGTTGAAGGTTAATGGGACACTTTGGAGTGGCTAAGACTTTGGGGTTTTGCAAGAGCATTTTTATTGGCCCCGCAAGAAGTGGAATGTTGAGCGAATTTGTGAAAAGATGTATCACCGGTAGAAACCTAAATCCCGAGTGCAACCCCATGGTTTTATACCAACCACTTACTATTCCTAGTGAACCTTGAGTTAATATTTCTTTGGATTTTGCGTTAAGCTTACTTAGGACTAGACATGGTAGAGATTTTATTTTTGTTTTTGTGGTTCAAAGATGGCACATTTTATTCCATGCCACAAAATTGATAATGCTACACAGCTATGTCTGAATATGTTAATTTGGATGGCAAAAAGAAAGTTAGATTTTTAAGCAGATTCACGAGAAGGACAAGTTTAATATTGAGCAACGAACGAAACAATATGCAAAATAAGGTAACAAAGGGTACTGGTAAATAATCTTTGAACCCAAAGATTGGGTTTGGTTGCATATACCAAAGAGAAAATTCCTAGAACAATGGGATCTAAGCTACTTAAAAAGGGGCATGGGCCCCTTTTCAAGTTTTGAATGAATCAATAATAATCCAAAAACTAGTTTTACCAAGTGATTTACCAAACAGTTTTTACTTTAAATTTTAATTGATTTGAGTTTTTTATGTAGGCGATCTTTTAAGGGGGACAAATCCTTTTTCAAATAGGAGGAATGATGACAACCGATAGACCTTTTTATACTAATCTTTTTTTGTATAATTAGGGTTAAATTTTAAAAAAATTGATTTTATAGAAATCATAAGGAAATGGAAATTTAAAATTCTTTTAGGGTTTTGAAAAACGGTTTAAAGGGGGGTTTCAAGGGTGCAAATTTAAAAGAAAATTTAAAGAAGTCACTAAAACTTGGATCAAAGACAAGGTTTTAAACACCCCCGGGAATGAAAGTACATGGGCGTGTATTGAAGAAAAACGGTCGTTTTACTTGGTTTTAAAATCAATAGGAAGATACACGGTTGAAGTAAAACGACCGGAATCTTTCCAGATTGAGGAAAGGGTTTTGAGGTACCCCCCCTGGGGGCAAACCGTGCAACACACTGCATGGGGGAAAAAAAGGGCTTGAGATCTAGCCATGGTTAAAGCGTGGACACATTTAACACTAAAAATTAAAAAAATTGAAATTTTATGCATAGAAAAAGGCACTCTTAAAATTTTGCTGTGGTTGGAGCCGGGGGTTACAAACACCCCGGAAGGGATACTAAATTAAACACCAGAGGAAGGCACCTTGACCCAGGGCCCGGGGGAAAGGGCGTCCGGGCAGACGATTTTTCCCCCTTCTCAAAATTTACTTAAAAAAGGGAAAAAGTTTTTTCCCCCGTATTTGCAAAACAAAAATTACCTGCCTTTCCCTTTTTAACCCAAATAAAAAAAAATAAAACCCAAACCCAAAGGGGGTTTAAATTGGGCAGCTGGAATCATCTTGGATCTCTTGGAGACAAAAGGGAAAAGGAAGGGGGCAAGAAAGGGAAAATTCGGGAACAAGGGTTCATCTGTTTTTACTTTTTTTTTTTTTTTTTTTTTTTTGTTTAAAAATGTGTAGCAAAGGGCAATTTTCTAAAAAAAGGGGTTAAATAGAAGTTTAATTTTTTCCAAGGGATTGTGGGGACCCTAATTGATTTACTTTATTTTGTTCTTTGTTTTTGATATTCATATATCTTCTAAAACGTTTTTTCAAATTATCTTTTGTTTTTTGGTATAAATTTAAAGAGCCTTCTCTTAATTACCCAATTTAATAAAATTGTCCAACAAAGCACTTTCAAATCCGTAATTTTTTTGTTTTTTTCTAGTCTCATGATACAAAAAACATTTTGGGTTTATAAGAAAAAATGATCGAATTCATTTTAAAGGGGGTTTATGACAGTTTAAATGGGTTATTTTATAATCTATTGGCAAATTGGCCCGTCTCTTTTAGTTTTTTTAAAGTTTATTAAAAGATTAAACCCCTAAAGCTTGTCTGGGGTTTTGTCTAACCGTTTAAGGGAGAAGTAATCAAAGAGCTTTTCTTTAGATCGGGGAAAGTAAGGAGAGAAAGGTTTTAGAGCTTGTTAATAACCATAACAAATTTTATCTAGAAAAAAGAATAAAAACATTTGAAACGATGAAAAAATTTCCTAAATTAAACTATCTTGATACCTTTGGGCTGGGCTTTTTTTTTCACTATTAAATTTTTATTATCTTGTTTCAATAAAACTTCTTTTAACAAACAAAACCCCCAAAATTTTTTTTCCCTTTATTCCCTTTTGAATAGAAAAAATTTTTAAAACCAACCCAAAGTGGATTTGACCCACCACCACTATTTTCAAATCTATATTGCCCAAGGATTAGTTTTTTTTTTTTTGGATTTGACCCCCAAACCAACAACAGACTAAGAAAATGGATAGTAGATCCCTTGAGTTTCCAAATGAAACTATAAACATGACCCACAAATACTTAAGGATGCACTTAAGGGGGTTTAAATCAAAGAGGTTCAAGATGGGGAGCAATACTTGCATCAAACCAAAAGGGAACCAAGAAAAAACCATATAATTGAAGCCCCCCCCAAGATCCCCCTAGAACGAAGAAAGGCTTAAAGATGTTTTAAAAAAAAAATTGAAATTTGCCACCCTTTTTTGGGGGTTTAAAAAGCCGCAAACCTAAGGGGCCCACTTTTGAAATAAAAAGGCCAATTGGAATCTAAATAAAAAGCCATAAACCATTTGGGCCACCTTAAGGGAAAAGTTAGCTAGTTTTCAAAAATTTTGGGCTCCCGGCTTTTGTTTTTTTAACCAAAAAATCGAAATGGGGTTTTCCCAATGCATTTTACTTTTGTTTTGAGGAAATAAATGAAAAAAAAAATACTCCAAGCCCTTATCAAAAGGGGCAAGAACTAAAAATTTCCCGAATTTTTGGCGATGAGGCCCATTTTGAGCAATAAAACCCCCCGGAATTTTTTTATAAATTAACCTCTTTTCTATTATTCTTTATTGTTTTTTTCCAACAGGCACACTAATCATATTTTATGGGGCAATGGACAAACTCTCTCAGACTCAGCTTGGGGGGTTTATCCTTTGACCGACCTAAACCGGGGGAAGATTTTGGGCCCCCGTGGATTCCTAAGAAGACCGGCATCTTGAAACCAATTTCTTTTATAAAAATTTTCATTTTCAGGACTATTTATGTTGAAAACTTTTTGGGACGCTTTTATTTATTTAAAAAATTTTTCATCAAAGGTTAGCCACCTTAAAATTGAAAAACTTGTAATTTTGCCCCATTTTTTCTAACCCTAGGAGTAGCAAGTATAAAAATTTGTTTAAAAAGGGGGGTTTTGGGTGGGGTCTTTTTAATTTGCAGAATTGAGAAAACACTTTCACTTTTGGGAATTAAGGTTTTTTCCTTAGTTAAAAACTCTTCCCAAATTTCAACCCAAGAATTGGAATTGTGGAATTTCGGCGAAGGGGAAATTGTGAGTCAAAATTATTACATCTTTGTTGTATGTTCTTATTTTTTCCTATGGGGGGGGTCATATCGGGGTATATTTGAATCTTTCGGGGATTATTTTTTGTTTGTTTCTCGGAAAAAATAAATTTTTAAGTTTTGTTTTTCTTGAGAACTTAATTATATATTCATTTTTAGTTTTGGGGGTGAAATTTGTGATTAAAGGGGGGGAATTTGGTTTCCCCCTTTTTTATTACTTTTTTTGTTTAAATTTTTTCCACGTTAAATTTTTCAACCCCTTATTGTATTTTACTTAGTGAATTTTTCCCAAAATAAAATATAATTCATCATTTGATAAACCATTTTTCCATCAAAATCTCTAAGGTGTTCACAATGGATTGCCCTCATTATGGACGGGTTTTGTGATTAAAATTGAGACTTTTTTTTTATTTCATTCTTTTATTGTGTTTTAAAAGTGTTTTTAGCACATCATCTTTTTTTTAATCAGAGCTTGATTTTGGGTGAAAGGGATTGTAGCAACTTAAATTCAAAATTGGGGGTTTTTTTTGAGTACACCTTAAATCCGAAAATTTTTGGGCGTGAAACTTAAATTTTCTTTTTGTTGATTTGGGTTGCCTATTGGTTGAACTTTTGGGAGTTTTAAAAAACCCACTTTGGTTTCCCCCTTTGTTTTTGGCCCTTATAATGTGAAGAAAAATTTTTGAAGAAAACCCGTAAAGGGGATTAGTGTATGTTAAATTTGGTAAAGGGAGGATTTAGTTGTGTACAAAAATTTTTCGGTTTTGAGGAGTGGAAATTTGAGATTTCAATTTTAAAATTTTCCCAAAATTTTTGAGTGTGGTTTAAGGAAGCAATTTAAATTTTAAAAACAAAATTTAAAGGGGTCATTTTTAATTTTGTTTTCCCATTTAAATTTTTAAAAATTGGCTCCTTCCCCTTTCCGTAGAATATTGCAATTAATGATCTCATTTGAATTTAAATTTTTAACTGCCTTTTTTTCGTGATTTACGGTTTAAAAATTTTTATAGAAGTGGAGAAATACAAAGGGGGAAGGTGTTTTTGGAATTTCTGCAACGGTAAAAAAGGTATATGTGTTTGGAGTTGGGTTTTTGGGGGGGGGGGGGAAAAATTTGTTAAGGGTATGAAAGTGTGGCTTTTTGGGTAAGTGAATTTAAGGGTTTTCAAAATGGTGAATTGGTTTTTTTGAAGTGGGGTCATCGTGATTGGTTTTGTGGGGTGTAAATTTGTGGGGTTGTGTTTTTTTATAAGGTGCGCACATTAAGAAATCATTGGGGTTTTAAAAAAAATTTTGAAAAAGGGAAAGGGTTTTTTTTGTGGAAATTTTAAAATTTTAAAAAAATCATTAAAAATGTAAAAATAATTTTAACAGTTACTTAAACACTTCTTGTTTAATTTATTTTTATCTACTTTAAAGTAGTTTAGTGAAATTTTATTTTGGTTTGGTTGTGTACTTTTAACCTTGGAAGTGTGAAGAAAATTTTTGATAAGTTGGATTTGAGTACAACATGTCTAGTGGGAAAAATTTTTTATTATGCAAAAAATATTGCAATCGGACCCTTTACTTCTTTTTAAACCATTGGAGGGGCAAAGAGAAAAAAATTTTTCCATACTTCCTGTAGGGTATTAAAGGGAAAATTTTTTTGCGCAATTATTTTTTGATGGTGGGAGAATTTTTAAAGTTTTACTGCATCATTAGTATCAAAGGGTTTAAACTTTAAACTATCCTACATCCCCAAAACCCCTTAAAAATTACATTTGGGTTTAAAGATCATGAAGGTCTTTGTGTTACCCAAAGGGCACAGGGACCCTTCAGTATAGGGGGCAAGTACTATGAAGAGCTTTTAAAATTTATATTCATCTCTTTGTTGCATCAAAATAATTTCTTAGTAAAACCCTTGGGTTTTAAAATAAGATGGTAATTTCATGAAAGGGTAAAGAAATACTTTTTTAAGTTTCAAAAAAGATGGGAAAAAGTAAAATATTTAACCCTTTTGTCCCAACCCGAGGGCCAGGGGGATGCAAAGACAAATAAAAAAACCATAACAAATCTTGAGGGAAAATAGCCACATGATCAAACCATCAAAGACCAAAAAGTGTAGACCGTAGGTAGCCAAACCCTTTTAAAGGGTCCTTTTAGGGGTCTATTTACATTAGCCAACCCAAAGACCAAAAATTTTTCAGACACCGATGTTTCCAACCTTCAAGGGTCCTATGATCTAAATCAGGGCCCGGGAACCAAACCCCGAGAGGGTAGACTTTCAAAGACCCGTTATTTTTTACCTTTAAAGGTTTAGGGGGGTAATGAGGGTTTTTGGGGGAACCTTAAAAAGACCAAAGAGGTCAGCAAATACAGATGAGTTAGAAAAGGAGGAAACCCTTTTTAAAAGGAACAGGGTTTATGCAAAGGGGACTGTATTGGGTAATGGAGTCATTATTTTGGGTTGGGGGAAGAGTTACAAAAAAAAAAGGAGGAAGAAAACAATCACCACCTTTAAATTTCCCGATTTTTTGGGGTTTTGCAGAAGGATTTCTAAAGAAAACAAAAATCCATTTCATTTTTACCGCCAATTTGGGATAAAACCTTTTTTTAGGCTCGACGAGATAAGGAATAAAAATCCAACAAACCTTTTCATTAGGCAAAAACTAAATGGAATTTGAAAATTTTTGGGGAGAGGGCCCCTTTTAGCAGATCGCCCCCCAAATTTTTTAAAAATTAACCTCTTTTCTATTAAACTTGTATTGTGTTTTCCCCAAAAACACACTTTTTCAAATTTTATAGGGGGAAAGGGCAAACTCCCCCCGACTTTGCTTGTGGGGAAACCATGGGCCGACCTAAACCCGGGCATGACTTGGGGCCCCTGGATTTCCCATAGAAGAACCCCGGCCCTCTTTAAGACCCAATTTTTTTTTATATAAATTTTTATTTGCAAGGGCTTTTAAAGTTTATAATCATTTTGGGAAACTTTTAATTTTCCCTTTTAATTTTTTATTTAGGGTTTTGCCACCTTAAAAAAGGGCAAACTTGTAATTTTGACCACTTTCAAAACCCAGGGGTAACCCAATTTTAAAAAAACCCTTTTTTAAGAGAGGGTTTTAGGAGGGGCCATTTTTTTTTCATAATTTAAGACACTTTCAAAGTGTGGAAAATTTGGGTTCTTTTCCCTTTGTTTTAAAACTCTTTAAAAAAATTTTATCCCCAAAAATTGGGAAATTTTGGCGAGTGTTTACAAAAAGGGGAAATTTTTAAATCTTAAAACATTCCAACTTTGTTGTATGTTTATTTTTTCTCTATGATTTATATCTAGGGGGAAAATTTTTAACTTTCTTGGAAATATTTGTGTTTGTTTTTCATGAATAATCATCTTTTTAAAATTTTATTGTTCAATTTACACTTTTAAATTTTATATATCATTTTAGCTTGTGGCGAGAATTTTTGATTGAAAGGGGGAATGTTTCAAAAGGTTTTTTTTTTGTTTCTTTTATCATATTTCCACGTGAAATTTTTAATCCTTAATTGGGGGTTACTTATGAATGTTAAAATAGAGAAAAATTAATTTTCATTTATTTGGGTCAAAAATTTTCCATCAAAAACTCCAATTTTTTCACGGGGTTTCTCAAATTTGTGGGGCCGGTTTGGGGATTAATTAGACTTGTTTTATTGAGAAAATTGATTGGTTTTTCAAAAATTCCTTTTTAGCACAAACACTATAAATATCACCTATGACTCCCCCTTGTGACACTTTTGAACATTTGGAAAAAAAAAAAACTATCTTTTAGTTCTTGAAGAACTTTTAAAATTATCAAAATTTTCCAAGGTGTTCATTTCCCTTTTCTTAAACAAACAAAAATTTCCCTCCTAAAAGTAGTGGGAAACCATTAAAACTAACGGTTCCTTTTCTTCAATTTTAAGCAACAGGCGTGGGTTTTCCCTTTATTTGTGACTCATAGGTTTTCGATAAAATTTTTAAATTTGAGTTTCAGCTTTGTTTACGAGTTCATATCAAAATTTCACTTAGCTCTTTCCCCCAAATTTTTCTGGGGGAACATGATGTATTCCATTTATCTATTCTAAGGGGAAAATGAAACCCGACCCAGGGTCAAAGGAAAAAAGGGGGGCCTTTTAAAAAACCAAAATGAATGGGGCACCAAAATTTTATGTCTTTTGAAAAGGCCAATCAGAATTCCCAGACAAAAAAAAGAACGATTTCTAAGATTTGGGAAAAAAATCCCTTATGTTAAAGTGCAATAGACTAACTAAACAGAAAAGGGAAATGACGTAGGAACTTGAAAGCGTAAAAAAATAATATTTCAAAACCCAGAAACCCCCGGGGATTGATGTTGAAAACGAAATTCCCACAAAACATCTTTAGCAAGTTTAAAAGGGAACAGACCCAAAACCCCACCTATTGACCAAAACCTGAGCATCAAAAGATTTCCCCCCAAAACGTTTTTTTTGAAGAAACCAAAATTTCTTTTTTTCCAAAAAAGGGAAGAAGACTTTTTTTCAAAAAAAATTGAAAGTTTAAAAATACATCAAATATTTTTTCGTTTCGCCTTTTTACCTGATAAATAGTTTTTCACAAGACAAAAGAATAAACCCAAGTTTCCAAACATAACCCCAACTAAACCCTTTCCCCTTAAGACCAAAAATCATCCCGACCAAATTTTACTAAAAACAAAACTAAACAAAAAAAAACAAATCATAACAAAAAAACCGAATGCTCCCCCCTTTTTGGTTTTAATTTCCCTTTTTAAAAAAAATTTTTTCTAAAGCTTTTCCCTATTTCCCTTCATCCATCTGTTTGGGAAAACCCCAAAAAAAAGTTAACAAAGGTTATTTTTCCTTTAGTGCAACTTGGTTTCCCTTTTCTTAAAAGGTCCAAAGACTAGTCCTTGCAAAGCTTCACTCCCTCTCTCTTAGCCAAACTCCGCATTAGGCCTCTAATACCCTTTTAAAATCCTTTGGGAACTTTTGGGTTTATTCCTTTTTTTTTTTTTCTAGTTTATTTTCCCCTCATTCCCCCCTTCCTCAAAAGATTCCCTCCTCGGAAACCCCCGCATCAAAAGGGTAAGATCAAAAAAAAATTAAAATTTTTTTGCTTACATTACCAAAGTGACTTTCAAGTCAATTTTTGAAAACATTTTCCCAATTTTTTTGCATTCCCACTACTTTGGGGGAAAGGGTTTTTTTTCCCTAGGATGCAATTTAGACCCTTTTGCCCTTTTTTACAAATCTTTCCTTTCTCATATGGGACCTAAACCTAAACTCTTTTATGAAACACGGTCCTTGACGTGTCCCCCTTAAAAGCCGACGAGCAATTTCTTGTGTTTCTTCTCAAAAATTAGTCCGGGAAACCCGAGCATTCAAATTTCCCCAACAAAATTTTTAAACCTTTAAACTTTCCATCAAGATCAAAAAACCGTAGGGAGGTAAAAGGGGGAAAATAACCCTGGGGGGAAAGATTTTAAAACCAAAACAACCCCAAAAAAGGGAAAAAATGAAGTATTTTTAAAATTCCTCCCAAAAATATGCAAATTCCCAAAATGAGGCAAATAAATCTCCCATTTGTTTCAATTTAAGAATCAAAGCACGCAACAAGGTTAAAAAGTACTATTACCCCTTTAGTCTAACCATCAGTTTGAGGGGGGCAACCATAGAAAAAACAATTTATTTCCTAACCTATTTTCCCATAAGTACCCAAAAATAGCTAAAAAATTTTACATTCCTATCACTCACATTGGATTAGGCAAACCATGCAACCATACAATCTCTCTGAAGAATAAGTCAGCAAAAGTAAAGCATCATTAGTTTTAGATCAGGCAATGAAATGAGCCATCTTACAAACCTATCAACAATGACAAAATATTATCTTTACCACTTTGAGATCAGGGTAACCCTAATATAAAGTCTACAGAGATGTCAGTTCAAGGTTGATTAGGCACAAGCAATAGAAGATTTTCCCCCATGGGGCATCATTTTAGACTTACCTTTGTACATGTAATGCACTTATCACACATTGTACACCATGTTTCATCTTAGGCCAATAAAAGTGTTCATGTAAAATGTCTAAAGTTTTTCTAATACCAAAGTGTCCCATCAAACTGCCACCACGTGTTTCCCTCACCAATAGTTCACGTATAGAGCTTTTGGCACACTTAACCTGATGTGCTTAAAAAAGGCCAAAGCACATACAAATAACAAATTGAATCAACCTCAATCAAATCCGGACAACGATCACTACAAGTGGCATGAAAACCCTTTAACCCTTTTAAATCCAATTTCTAAACCAATTAATCTTAACACCAAAAGATGAAAGTGCTTAAATGGATCAAGCACATAACACAAATTCAATGGAAATCCAATGATCAAAAATGCTTAATGATAAGTTGCAAAAAAAACCCTTATCTAGGTAATGAAATTGTGCTTTATTGTTGAATTTTTAGATGATTTGTTGAAGAAAAAGGATCTTAATGGAATGAATGTTAATTTTACGGATCTTCTAGAGTATTTTGGAGCTAAGGGAAGGAGTTTTTGAAGAGTCGGATCAATTTGGAAGGAATTGGATACAATACATGTGAAGAAAAGAATTCTGGAAAGTAACACAAGCAAGATACACCCCCCATGTACTTTACTTGTGTATCTAAGTTTTGCTGTTGTTCAACGATTTTTCAAATATACGACCAATGTACACTCTATGTACTTGCTCGTGTATATTCACAAAAGGACACTTGGAAGCAAGCATGAGATACACAACGAAATTACACTACGCATGTATCCGTCGTATATGAAATCCAACCCGGGTACATGTTATAAATAGACCTTTAGTTGCCCTAGAATAGGAGGTTACGAATTTTGTACTTGCTCTGGACTCTCATAACACAGGGGAAAGAAGATTCTATCAATTCCAAAGAGATTGAAGACCCACGAAGAAGAAGATTCTATCTTTAAGGTTTGTGACTATGAATTTATTTTATTCTTCCAGTAATTGCATTGTTTTTGTCCAATTTATGGAGGAGTAGACCCAAAATTTCTAGATTTTATCGAAACTTCTCTGTCATGTGATGAAGATTTTCTTTTTAATGCGAAGTTGTTGACTTTCTTATGATTAATTGCATGCCCTTCATTGTTTCTTAGATTCATAGATCCGAAATATGAATTTATGCATGATATCATATTAGTTAATTGAGAAATTGCTCTTATGATTTGATTTAATGCAATTAATGAGATTTGATTGTTCTTCTAGAGATAGGAAACAAGAGTCTTCTGTTAACATCGATTATTTTGATGCGAATTCATGTGCTTTATGCAATTCTAGGTTGCTAAAAACTGAGAGATCCTATTTGGATAAACCTAGGATTAGATTTGGTTAATATACTTGAGAAAGTAGTTAACTTGACTAGGGAATTCGACAGTATAAGAAGTCAATTACGCCAATCTTCATAAATCTAATGAATTACATGATAGAGAAGGAGTAGAATAAGATCTACGTTGCTTTTGTTAATTGATTAATCTTCAGAACCATTGTTGTTAGTGAGTTATTAGTTTTAAGATTAGAGTAATTAAAAGTTTAAACCCAAACATTTTTAAGCGTCGGTTAGATAAAAAGGGACGGAGTTAGTACTAGTAGTTAGTGTATCTCAAAGGGACGACCTTGTGCTTACTCGCTATTTTACTCACGATGGGTTTGCGCTTGCCTATTGCTTCGAGTAGGATTAAGAACAAAAATTTCAATTTATTAAAACTACGATTGACAACGATCATTTAAAATAGTGTAAAACCCTTTATGCAAAAGCTTCCACCAAAAATAGCAATTCCACTAAATTAAGTAATTCACAATGACAAAATAATTTAAGATCTATGTCACTAAATTGAAAAGCAATCCAATGATAAAACTGATTTTATAAATGATGTGAAATCAAAACCAATAGAACACAATCCAAATCAAAACTAGATATTACACACTAGCATGAAATGGAATTCAACTAAGGAAATGATATGACTCACAAATTCTTAAGTTACTATTCGCCACAATCCTTGAAGAATTGATAAGAGTCTTATAAAAATTTGAGTATAAAACCTTAATTCTCACAAAAAAAAAAAATAGGCAGCAATTTTTTATCTCTCAACTTACTCCCACAAACCCTACTAAGCAAGTATTTTACTTGCTCCACTTATGTTAAAATGACTAAACAATTACATCTATGCCATTAAAGGGTAGCCAATCCTAAGTCTAAAAATTACAACCAACTAAAATGTCCCAAAAAGCTTACAATTAAATGGTTCAAAGAAAAATAACAAATACAAAATAGTTTTTTCACAAACCAGTTCTTCAATGGAATTCGTCCCGGGCCAACTCATCTCTGGTTTAGGTCGGGCTATGGATAACCCACAAACTGAATCTTAATGAGTTTGTCCATACTCTGTACAGTCCGATAAGTGTGCTTATTGAAATACACAATACATAAGTAATAGAAAAGGATTAGTATATAAATAATTCCGGGTCGATTTGTTTAAGAAGGACCCTCAATTGTCAAGATTTTTAAATCCTTTAGTTCTTACCCTAATGATAGGTCTTGTAGGATTTTGATTCCTATCATAACCTATCTTTTAAATGAATACTCATCATGCCTATGAAAATCAACATATCCAAATTTAGAACAACGGGGCCCAAATTTGACCAAAATCAGTGTCATGCCATACAATTCCCCTTTAAAGCATTCAAACCCAAGCAATTTAGTATGCAAAGAAGTTAAAAGAGAGTACCCTCGAGAGAGTGCATCTACCCCCCACATTTTCCTTCCTTGCTCGTATTTAATCACGTATGGAAAGGTCTCGATAAATTCCAACATTTAGCATGCCTCTTATCCAACTTACCTTGAGTTTTCAGGTACTTTAAACAATCATTGATTGGAATGAATGATGTACTCCTTAGCCATAAGTAGTGTTGCTACGTTTGCAAGGTCCTCACTAGTTAATTTAAGGTAGCCCATTGATTTTTTCCACTAAAGTTAGTGATTAGTTTAGAATCCTGCACCAATACACCACAAATACCTTTCCTAAAGCATTACATTCAATCTCAAATACTTTCTAAAAATTTAGGCAATACTAATAAAGGTGCGTTGTTAACTAACCTTTCATGGTTTGAAAAGCCTACCCATGCACTTCAGTCCACTTAAAGTCAGCATTCTTCTTAACAAGGTCATTTAAAGGAGTAGCTATGAATTGAAGTCCCCCATAAATCTCCTATAAAAACTTACTAAGCCATGGAAGCTCCTGACCTCATTGCATTCTTTGGTGTTGGCCACTCTTGGATCACCTTCACCTTCTCCTCATCTATAGCTATCCCATCTGCACCTACAATAAAGCCAAGAAAAACCACATTTCCATACAAAAAGTGCCACTTCTTCAAATTAGCATATAACTAGTTTTCCCTCAAAACATTAAACACACACTACAGATGCTGAACGTTTTCATTTAATGTCCTACTGTAAATTAGAATGTCATCAAAGTATACAACAACAAATTTGCCAATAAAATGACACAGAACATGATTCATTAGTCTCATAAAAGTGCTAGTGCATTTATTAATCTGAAAGGCATACCATCCTTTTCTATAACCCATGTTTAGCCCTTAAAATTCGTTTTTCCATTCATCCTTCCTTTCATACAAATTTGGAAAATAGCCATTCTTTAAATTAATTTTAGAAAATAAACAAGTATCATGCAATTCATCAAGCATATCATCAAATCTAGGAATAGGATGTCTATACTTAACTGTTATCTTGTTGATTGCTCAGCATCAACACACATTCCTATGTTCCATCCTCTTAGGAACTAAGATGACAGGAACCGAACATGGACTAAGGCTATGATGAGATCCATGATGAGAGTCAAGCCGGAAAAAGGGAAATTGGATCCTCTTGAAGTGGCCTGGAACCGATCATAAGAAGTCGAGCGAAACGACTCAAGGAAGCACTTAACGGGTTGATAAAGGATGTCCATGAAACCAGAAAGGTTTTGGAGCAATCGTGAAGTTGGAACGATTAAAACCCAACCATGGGAAGACCCTTGCTCTTATACAAGTCACACCGGACACGAGTTGAAGAGGGCGTGTCTTTTCAAGGTACGGTCGTATAGGAATCTCAAGATTGCACAGAATCATACCGGCCAGACACACGGCTAAAAGGCAGGGCCCCGTGTAAGGAGACAAGAATTAGCACAAATCATACACGGCCAAAGTACACGGCCGTGTATCCCCTCCCGGGCCCCAACATGTTCTGTTTTGTTATTTTTACGCACTTATTGAAGTGATGTCTTTTTTTGGGCTTGTATTTTCACGAATTGTAACCCTAGTATAAAAGCTCCTGGGGTTTAAAACAACATACAACTTACATCTTAGAACATTAAACATCTTTGAGAGGGACCTCTCTTGGTTCTTCAAGAACTAAATCGAACTTATCGGATTTAAATTTTCTATGGCGTTCATCCCGACTTACAAACGGTCTTTCATCCCGATTGTGGGTCTTCCCTTTTAACCAAGTTCATGTCTCGCTTATAGAACAACGGGTCACGGTTTCCACTTTAGGAGTTTGGACGTCTTAGGCAACAAATTCCGAACGTATTGGTATTGGGTTTCGTCACGGGTTAGCGTGGTTCGTATCAATTTTGGGATCAGAGCTTAGGTTTGTCAAAAAATCAGTTTGGTTTGAGGAAGGGAACATAAAACCCCAACTCCAATCGTTCATATCCATTGTTAGCATTCAATTTCATAATATTAATTGTCTTTTGATAGTGTAGTATCTACTAGTCGATTGTTACAAAAAAAAAAAAAGGAAAATCACGACAAAAAAAAAGGAAAAGAAAAGAAAAGAAAAACATGATCAAGAGCAACAACAAAAACAAAAAAAAAAAATTGGATAGAAAAAAAATAGAGGAAAATTTACGAACCCTAGAGTTGTTTTGAATTCTACGGAAGGGAATTGGTGTAGTTCGAGTTAGTTCCAAGAGAATTGAGAAGAGGAAATTGGCGAGTTTTATATCATCGTTGTTTGTGAGAATACACGAGTGACTGTGTGGGTATCATCATTTGAGCGAAACACGTAAGGGAGTGTACTGTGAGGTTTAATTTTATATATATTTGGTTAGTACTAATCTTTTCTGTAGGAACTATGTTGAGACAACATTCTCCTGAAGGTGAGAGAGGAAGGTTTGATGCTAGGCTAGTATGAGGCTTGA